>WOGJ01183628.1:0-14333 GCA_015342185.1 Leptinotarsa juncta | reverse complement strand
AATTGGGACACAGAGTTCGAACTAATCAGTCTGGTTGAAAAAACCAGACAGCACCAGAAGATGGCAAATGAGACTTTGCCGAAACGTCGTGAAAATAATCCTTATGGGGACAAAATACACAGAACACGGAGCGAAACCCGACAAAACAGCTCATCTTATATATATAGACAGCTGTTTCAGCCTTTTGGGCATCGTCAGTACCGGACAGCTGGACAGGCGGTCCTCGATTGAAGACAAAATGGGAAAAACCAAGAAAAGTACTGAATAAAAATAACTGGGTAAACGCAAGCGAGACATAAGTGGAAACACCTATTGGTATGACACCCAAGCCCGGTACTGACGAATCCCAATAGGCCGAAACAGCTGTCTACCGGTGGATCTTAAATTGAAATCAATATGGGAATTATCAGAATGTTACTTATTTATCTTTTGATTTTCATGGAATTATTTTCTAGCAGTTTGACTGCATTAACCTTTCTCGATTTTATATATCTATTTGATTATCTGCGAGCCATTTCGACAGCTGGTTGTGCTGTCATCTTCTAGGCACTCTTATATCTGAACGTGTTATCCTGTTGGGTACCTTTTTATACGGTCCGAATGCCTTAGTACAGGTATTTCTGTTGATTTAGGTAAATTTGCCTGTATTTGGATTACCCAGGTACTATTCTTTGTGTTAAATCTTTTCCAGGTTCGTTGCTTCTAAGAGTGCATATTGATTTGTTTAATATACTGAATGTTAGATCCTGTTGTGTTTTGATTAGTACTTGTTCCTCGATTAGTGATTTTTGACTGTTAAATTTATGGATGTTTAAGTTTTTAAGCATGGACATTTGGACATTCTGCGACTTGGGTAGGGCCTTTGATGGTGTGAAATTGATGAAGATATTGGAAAGTTATGACATAAGAGATATAATAACAGGAAACAAATTGTAACGCTCTAGTTTCAACACGATAACCAAATAAAAACCATACGTTCGGATAGTAGGGAAATCGAAATGGACGTTCCACAGGGATCGATCTTGAGTCCAATTCTATTCATTTTGTATGTAAACCATCTTGATGCGATCATTGGTACTGCTGATTGTACTGCATAATCAGACGACTTCATTGTTTGTCCTCTACGGATACCAACGAACAAAATGAATTGAAACAATTCATACAGTTTTATCTTTTTTCAATAGCAGGATTCTATTTTTCAACATTCAAAAAACCCAGATGTTAAGATTTCACTGTCACCAAAGAAACATTGACGATATTGAAGTTGAAATGGGTGAAATTACTATGCAGAATACACATGCAGAGTTTAAGTTTTTGGGAGTATCTCTGGATCAACATCTCCCTTAGGAAACCCCTTGCCAACAATTATCTTCCAAACTCAATTCTTTGAAATTCCATTTTATCAATTTACGATCTGTTCTAAAAGGGAAACAAGTGATGAATTGTGTTTTGACGCTTCCATATCTCTTCATTTTCGAAACGTGTGTCCATGTTTTGAAACAAAAGAAATGCAACATTCTCATGTAAATTTAGCAAAAAGAAAAATAAATTCATGTGCTTCTTATCATTTTGGCCTCAAAATATCTAATAATCTCCCAGAAGAACTGAACTATATAAATAAATTGTGTTCAGTCAAACATTAGTTGAAGAACTTTTTAATGGAATATATGATTCTATAAAAATTCATACTGAGATAGCGCAAACTCATTTCCAAGACAGATTCTCTTTTAATGTATGGGTAGGCATAATTGGGGATTATTTAATTGGGCCCTATTTTCTGCCCTTGCGTTTGAATGGAGATACTTACCTACATTTTTTGGAACACGAGCTTCCCCAACTTATGGAAGATGTTCCCATTGGTCTCCAAAATCACTCTTGCTTTATATACGATGGAGCTGCTGCTCATTTTTGAGTGATAGCAAGAAATTTTTTTGGCGTAGAATATCCTCAACGATGGATAGGAAGAGGAGGCATTGAGCATTGGCCCCCGAGGTCACCGGACCTCAATCCCGTCGATTTTTTCTTTTGGGAACACCTAAAATCATTAGTTTATGCTAGCCCCATTAAAAACGAGGAAATGTTGAGGGATCGCATCATAGCTTGCTGCACAACGATTAGAAACACTCCCGGCATTTTTCAACAGGTGTTACACCCTGTATAGAAAGAATACGAGCACTTTCAGGTATATCCCTTGACAGCCCTCATCATTGGCCACAACAAAAAATGGCGGGACTACAATTTCTAGTCCATACACTGCTCACATTTCTCTTGAGCAGAAAAAAGTATGAGATGGAGAAAAAAGTTGTTAGGGAGGTGGCTGAAAGCAACGGGTATCCATCAAACATAGTGGATAAATTAATTAAAAAAAAGAAATTTAGGGAATATCTCTTCGTAATGCCTTGACTTCCATATGTACCCAAATACACCAATGGGTTAGTCCGAACATTCAAAAAGTTGAATATCAGAATGACTTTCAAAACTGCACATACACTTCAACAAGTGTTGGGCAGTCCGAAAGACAAGACGTTGGAAAAAGAAAAGTCTGAGATTTCCAAAATAAGCTGCGAGAATTGTGATAAGAAATATGTTGGTCAAACCAAACAGACTATATTAGTTCAATACAAGGAACATGTTCCGCATGTTCGGTTTCATAGACCCGAGAAATATAGTGTCCCTCAACATGCCATAGAAAACGACCATAGAATAAGTGAGAAATATTTAAAATTGTTGAGATCGCTACATGACAACAGGTTTCTGGATACCTTCGAAAGCTTGGAAATCCAAAGGTCCCATTTCAAACAGTCTTTTGTTTAGTCTTTTACATAATAATTCTAAATAAAAAACGATCACTAACATAAAGGAAATACATAACAAATTACAGGCAATAAAAACAGCTAGTTTAGCATAGAATCAATAACAACTAGTTAAATAATACTAACCGCTGTAGTTAGGTAATACTAACAGGTAGTACTTAAGCCACTAGCATATAAAAACACTAACATAGTTGTAAAATGTAATCATATTGATCTCCTGAGGACGCTAACTTGGTTAGCGAAATACGCGTTCAAAAGAGAGACCATAATTTTTGTTCTGGTGTTGGGAAAGTGTTTACTATAGATCAATTTTAAGCCAGAGGTTCCAGTACGAACTATCACACATATTAGTTACAAGTTTATGACAGTTATTTTGTACTATTTAAGAGTTAGCAGTCAACACCTCGGAGTTTTATTTCTTGAAAAACATAATTTGACAAAATGAAGGTTTCATTCATAACTTAGAACTTTTTAACTCACCTCGTATTACAGGTCCATTTCCCCTGCAAGTATTGTAAGATCCGCAGTATTTACATTTACATCCTACTACATGAAACTTGGCTGTGCTTTCCTGAAAATGAAGCGATTATTTACATCGATAGAAATCAACGACTAAAATGCATAAAAAATTCTTTCCAATTAGATCTTCAATCAAGTTAGATATTTGACAACTGCTAATAATAATTATATCAAAAACATTGAAAATTCGGAAACTACCGTTTTCGGGCCGAGGAAAATTTTCAAAACCAGACATATGCAGATATTTGTTCAAGATTTATCATTCAAATAGCATAGCATAAGTAAAAAAAGTTATGAAAATAAAGACATTTATAGAAGAATTTAGAATTGGAAAGTATTGGGTATATATAATTAAGTAGGTATAAAATCAATTTTCATTCATAGCAGCAATTAGATCCATGCCTAAGGCTTACATCGATGGTGGGTGAAAACTGAAATATATCAGAATGGGATAATAGACCAGACACATGTTAGTGGTATTGATAAGAGTTATTGAAGGTGGAATTAGGAAATTTTATGAAATACTGCTTTACGTATTTGGTTGTGAAAACGTATTTGGTATGAAATTGCTCTTGTTAAAAATTTTGAAAACATATTGGGAAGAGAACTACACCGGTAAGTAATTCACTGTATAAAATTCAAATTTAGTCAGTCAAATTGATAAGGTAGAGGAACTAGGGTAAAAAAACGGAATTTTCAAGGTAAAGCAATCACGATCAAGAAAAACTTTAAAAGAGACAAAAAATATCACCTATTTTAGGATAACTGATCTTGACAATACACAGGGCGTTGCAACGAAAATTGACCCCTCCCTGTAAGTCAGAAACGGACGTGTATTCAAAAATTTCAAAGAACACGTCAATTTTTATTTCTAGGGGGACTAATTCTGATATGGAAATCATACCTGAAACTTCACCACCCTGCGGTCAGCAACTACCCCCCCTATTTTTTTAAATGGCATGGGGGTCGAGTGATACATCATTTGAACGCGATTGCTGACTCTGAACATCTTGAAATAATGTACGGAACGCTTTCGAGAGTAAACTTTATTATTGCGTGGAGGTCACTTAGAACAATTTATCCGTTGATTATGTTTCCGCTGATATTATTTGTTGTTGATTTCCTCATTTAAATGAACGACAGCTAATTTTCTGTTTTTTCTTAAATAAAACGTTAGAAATTTCATTTCTCAATAAGAATGATCCAATTTCAAAAAAAATATAGAGGTAATAGAGGGACAAAATACCTTTCAAATGATGTATCACTAGACCCCCCATGCCATTGAAAAAAATAGGGGGGTAGTTGCTGACCGCACCGGGGTGAAGTTTCGGGTATGATTTCCATATCAGAATTAGTCCCTTTAAGCATAAAAATTGACATATTCTTTGAAACGCTTGATTACACGTCCGTTTCTGACTTACAGGGGGGAATCAAGTTTTCGTTGGAACGTCCTATATAACAATTATCAACAACAGCAACTGACAACAAATACTCGGAGAAAATACTGCAAAAATTTTGTTCCTCCAAATCTTTGACGGAGTTCAAGATGTCAATAGAATGGTGATTGCTGGGATATGCTTTTGTCAATAAGGAGAAGTATCTTGAAGTTATGCGTATGTCTGGAAGATGCTATTTTGGCATTTCCAGGTGGTTGGAGTATATTTTATTTTTACACATTTTTCACAATAGTAGAATTCAAGTAGTAAACCTTTTATTATTAAATAAAGGTTTCACTTGTGAATTATATAAATAACGTTTTCAAGACGAATTATATTATTAAATAAATTGAAAGGGTTATATTTTTAGGAGGGATTAATTTTTGGGACAGAAAGTTTTTGGTTTTCTACTATTCAATCTTGATACAAAAATATGTGTGAGGATGACAGCGTTCCATATAGGTGAAATTTTCACCTTTCATTTAATATATTGTGTAGAAATCCTATGAATTATATCTGATTCAGTTTCATAACGAATTCTATGTATAGAATTACTTCTTTTGAAATTGATTGCTTCCTTCTTTTCTTCGAAAGATTCCCACATTTTTTTGTATCAAGATGGAATAGTAGAAAGCCAAAAACTTTCTTTTCCAATTACTAAATACTTTAAGATAATAAAGATGCTCATATTTTTATTGAAACATGTTTCAAATGTCAACAATCCCAGTTTTGCATGAATGGATACTTAAATGCGATCAAATTAATACATTAATTATTTTAACCTGCTTGTTATTCACCTTATGACAATCTCTGCAGAGGATCGGAACATAATAACTTCTGTACTCAACAGGCATTGGAGTATTCTCAACTTCAATATCCCAGTATTTCCACATCTTCTCCATGTTCATTAGAGAAGTCTGACAAATAGGGCAAGCAAACAGTCCAGCACTTATCATTTGATCAAAACAGTTTCTGTGTAGAAGATGTCCGCAGGGGGGTATGTGACAGGGTATTCTGGAAGTGTGGATATCCTCAAGACATACGGGACAGTTGGCATGGGATACATTTTCAACACACTGCAAAAATAATGATACAAAATTTCATAGGAATACTATATTCAGATATCAACTTACCTTATGTTCATCTTTAAGCTGCAAAGGAAGACACATATTGCATTTCTGGCAATGAAAGAATCTATCTGCTCCGCCAATGCGACAAATCCCACATCCATCACAGTGAAATTGTTTTTTATCTTCATCATCGAATAGATTACATTCTAAGCAAGTATACTGAAATATACACAATAATTTTAAACTCAATATAATTTCTGAGAATCACAATGAAAAAAAAAATATATTCATGGGTACTGAAAGAGTACTGAGGATCAATTTTAAATTAACAATTATATATAATAAAACTACATAATAATATAATTTTTTATCATTTCTGCAATTTGAAGATTAAAAGTAATTTGTTTTTTATATATCAGCATCCTCTTTGTCGGTCAGCATGGGTGGGTGACAGACGCCCGGAAGGTAAAACCACACAAAAGTAAATAGGAACAGTTTGGAACTTGGGGCGATTAACACCCCATCTCCAATCTTAATTAAGGATGGATTTCCCTTACTTTCAGATGATACACAAAAAATTTGTAGTAATTTTAAACTTGTGAATACGAATCTTGAATGAAAATGACAAATATCAAATAAGTATTCCGAATGATATTGTAGAGCTAAGGGTAGATTTTCACACAAACATAATTATTTTCAGGACATTTATTGTCAATCACTAAGAATTTAAGCACACTTTTCATGACAAATATTCAGAGCAGAGTCAATGTGAATCTAAAAAATCAATAACACTAACACAGGCAAAATATATTTTCATTTTACATACTTTAAGGACTTTCTGCCATAGATAAGTGACCCCTATAACTTTATTGTTTCCCCTGGTATCAATGTGGAATTTTGGTGGTTTGAATGGTATCACAAAAAGTGCCAATTTAATTTCCACATAGATTATGGAAGCAAAAATAGTGTGCGCAAAGCTTTTATGTTCGGTAGTGTCTACATATAGCTATCAAATGTTTAAGGCAGCGAATTGCCAGAAAGTATAAATATCTTGTACACATCTGATTTTGGGGGCACAGTCATGTGCAAACAACTATCTTATGGAGAAGTGGTATCAACGAAATTTCAAATATTACATCCTTTGCTACTAAAAATGAGGTGTATGTAACATTTTTTTGTAATCAGCGGAAAAAGTATTTAAGTTTGTATTCAGGAAACTTTTTTAATGATATAATACATTTTTCGATGAGTTTTCTGTTATACAACAACTTTATAAATCATTCTTGGATCCTCTTTGAATTGTCCATTTGAAACAGGTGTATGTTGGGAAATGAAACAATGTGATTTCCATCTTAAAAGTTCTTAAAAATCAAATAGGATCAATAAGTCCTCACAGCAAATTTTTGAGGCAAGATTAGGAGACATAGAAAATTTGTGGGAACTATAAACATTCAACAACATATTTGATACATTTGAAACCGATCAGGAGGTTATCTCTATGCGTACAATCTTCGGTTTACTCATTAGATTGAACTAGCCTATATGAGCAAGATAATTTTTCCAAAATATGAGACACAGTTTTCAAATACTCAAGATGCCGCGAAGTTCTTTCTTTGCCTCTTTGACGCGAGTCTATTCTTACTATAACAAATTGGTACATTACTGTTCATTCCATTTTAAAATCACTTTAAATTAACATTCTTCAATTGGGGAATACTTAGATTCATAAACCTGGATAAAAATTTAAAAAAGGATTTAAATTAAAATCTATAAATGAAAAAAAAAACAAAATTTAGATAATGGATCATAGGATGAAAGAAAAACTAAAGTTATATTAAAATTATAATCTAAACAGATATAAAGTAACATCAAAAACACCAAAATATTGAGAATCAAGTAAAAAAATAGGACCTTGAACAGTTATATTCCAAAATGGAACTTCCAGAGGTTTCCTATTATACTTACACTTCCAAATATAGCTCCACATTTATCACAAGTTTTCTTCACTTCTTGTCTATTACCACAGAGAGCACACTCCAATTCAACAACTTCTTTTCTATTCAGAACATGATCCTCATTTTCATCATGGCAAAATCTACAAGTATAAACTTTTTTGCAGCAAGGAGTCTGAAAAGAAAATCAAGCTGAAATGTTTCAATTTATTAGAGTTTTATTTGTAACTAGACTTGATGAATCGGAACCTGGGCATTGTGTCCATACTCCAATGACAATGCTGTTTCGATCTGTCATAGATCTCAAATTCTATATAGCACTAGGCCAAGTTTCGTAAGGTTATGTAAGACCCGGCAAAATTGAACTCTTGCCTGGCTTAGCATAAGAATATCAAAGATGAAAATTATACGTATAGAAGAGTTCAATCATTGCATTCATGACCCAGCCTAGTATCACTGATGAGATATAAGGCAAATACAAACATAGATGTCTTAGATGATGGATGCAAGATCTAGTTGCTAACTCGTGTTGATGTTGAAGCTTGGTTTTGTAAAGAACTGATGTGGGAACTCACTTATTTTTTGTTTGTGGGTTCCTTAATGAAAATTTCTAATTTAAAAACAAATAACTTCATTGAAATATTCAAAATACTGTACTTCAAAATACTATACTTCAGTAACGATTGACAATTATCCAACTTTTTTTCACTTATTTACTATTATTTGCTAAACTCTCATAACTATCTGACGTAAATTTTGAACTAACTGACAAGACCCAAAACCATTTCCAATATTATGGAGTCAGTAATAATTCAGTCTTGCCTGAGTGGACATAATGACAAAAACTTCTTCATTTGTATGGATAAGAGTTCGACCAAAGCAATTTTATTCAAATGATCAATAATAGGAAAGGTCATATCTGGGTAGAATATTCGACATTAAACATTTTGTCTACTATTCCTCATTTTTACGGAAGCTATTTGTCTTATTATTCTGAGAACTGTAACCAGTAAAATCCTACTTCGATTGGCAAGGAGAATTATTGTTTTTCCGTCTCCCCCTATTAACAACAACCGTCAAAAGTAAATCAGGCTTAGGGTAGGGTATATAACTCTACCATTATGAATATATTATATTTTAAGGTTGAGAGGGGGTTACAGGTTTCCCTAGTGTAAAACCTGCAATATCCATCAGATACATCACTGAGAAGTGGATCCTTATGTAATAGTCTGGTAAATCTGATAATTAAAATATTTCAACAAGACATAATACAGTATGCTATTAGGTATTGGTCCACCATCATTATTCATATTATTGTTTACTTATCTCTAAACTCTCAAAGGCATCTACATGCCTGTTGTTGTTAACTTGTCTAACTTATCTTAATGAACTAAAGTATATGGAATGGCTTTGTTGCAAAATATGATGGGCAGTCTTAGAGGTTATCTATGGTATAAATAAGGGTAACATTAAACGTATCTTTAATTTAATTTCCCCCCTAAAGATGATCACTTGGTGACCTAAACATGTGTCGAGATGTTAAAATAACGGTTTGGTGTTGAGATAAAACTCCAGTAATGATCATATTGTAAATACCCTGATTGTCAAATCTCTCAATCCACAATAATTAGAATTGAATTGTGACTCTACATCAAAGGTAATCCCAAAATAGATAGGATTTCGATACAAGATGACCAAAAATTAATTTTTTTCTCAAGGATAAAATACAAGCACTAGTGGAAAATCCTTAAGGCGCTCTAGGAGCGGAGCCTGTAGCAATTCATGATGGATTTGAATCATTGGAGATTAAATTTATTTGGGAAACATTCTCAGGAAGTTTATTCCACATAAACGCAGTTCTCCAATTGAAGATATCTTCAAATGAAAATACTTATACCATTATTTTGATTTTTTCTATTATGATATTTCAAAATTCTGATGCAGTTTCTCATTCGACAATGAATAAAAATTCAAATATGTATATTTACCTTAAATTTATTCAACACAACATTTGTTATTATCAAAGAGTTGAGACACATACACGATTACTCACCCATTGAAAAAATCAATGATAATACTTCTTGCTAAGATCAAGACTTGTGTAAGAGCCAACCTTTACTTTCTTAAATAGAGCTGAAGCTTGGATCTTCTTACCTAATTCTGAATCGTACTTGGGTAGAGTCACTTCAACTGAAATTCCTTTCAGTTCATTATTGATCTACACAGTCATCAGAGTAGTAATATAATAGATTGACAATGTTTCAAGGTTAAGTCGTCATTAATGAAAACAAAGAAAGGATTGTAGAGAGGAAGCTCTGAGAGATCAAGGAAATGTACAGTTATCTGGGAGAGGTGACTAAGTAGTTGATTAGCTAAGACTACTTGTAAGGAATTATCTTTAAATCTGGAATACCATAATCCAAAAAGCAAGTCATAAAAACAGTTAATAAACTTTTCTTATTTTATGGTATATGTGATTCATGAACTTGCCCTGCATCTATAAAACAGAAAGCAACAAAACTAGATAAACTTATTATATACATGCATTGAAGAAAACCTTAAAATTGAAACTATTTCTTTGATTTCAAAAGAGACATAAAACCCACCACAAATTTCGATTTCCTACGATAATGAGAACATCCGATTAACTTTTCAAGCTCTTCTAATTCTGGAGGATCACCAATTGGATTGGATGTTGTTTCCATTACGAGATAATTTCCAAATGTCACAATAAAGTTGAATCCTTTTGATCAGATCACCAATATTCGAAATATTATTTTTATTCATCCAAAAACGGATTCTATCATATACATGACACTAGCTTTTTATTTTTACTGTCACCTCACCCTCAAACTAACAACCACTCAAAATACTCAACGTCAATGTCACTATTGTGACGTCTGACGTCCGATGTCATGTCATTCATGTAATTAAAATATTTCCTCGGGCGTTTTCCTTTGCTAAAACTGGTGGTAAAGAAGAACTACACCAGTTCTGAAATATTTCAGCATTGGTGTATACTTAATGGAATATAAATTCCACCACCATAAGTTTAGAAAAAGATGAAGAAAGATAGGCAGAAAAAAATCATAGTAAAACGAGATTTTCTTTGAGTATTGACGAAAGTTCAGAAAAAAAAACAGGTTTCGAGTTGATTGATGGATTTAGGAACCGAAACATTTATATTCGGAAAATATAAATAATGGGGGTAAACCTTAAAATTTAGTGGGTTATATATAAATAAATAATTTCCATCAACTAAAATTTGTATTAGACACTTGCTGATAATGAGGTAAAATGTATTAATATTCGAGTAATTTTGGTTACGTAAAAGTTTCTTGAGCATTCTGTGTTCTGAGTTGAATCTATAATCATCTTCAACAACGGATTTACTACAAGAGCACACATTTGTTCAATAGTTTCTCGAATCTGAGTTCAATTTTGCATTAATTTTTGGGAAAGAAAGTTTTTGGCATTAATTTGTTATTGTATGCATTTTTTGAAACTAGTTCATCACACTATCTCACCTAGTAATATTTTTTAACTCTATTAGCCATTATGATGAGCTGATATTTGTGTGAACGAACATTATTCACTGAACTGGACTGCCGAAAGGAGAAGAAATATAAAAAAAGTACAACAAAATAATAATTTTGAAATATTAGAAATGGAACAACCGAATATTTAGGTCCTAAAATTTTTATTGTTTCATTAATTTCTTTTCTTTTATATTTCAAATCTTTCAATACACGTTTAAACAATGAAAATTCGAAAAAACTTTATTTTTCATACTGTTGAGAAGGAACAGTATATAGGTCTGATAATGAACCAAAATTCTCCAATTTTCTCTGAATCATTTAATAAACTTCCATTCAATGTCATAGAACGTTTTGGGATATTTCAGTTATGGCCAATTATAAAGTAAAAACTTATTACTTGACTATAGAACTGAAATTTAGTAATTTTGTTTGATAATAGACTGAATTTTATATTATAATGTACCTATAGCTACACTTAATTTCAAATTCATTATGAACTGTCAAATATAGTGTTTACATAAGATCCGAAAGTAATTAAATGCTAACCGATGCCAACCAGAAATCCTGACAACGGAGTCATTTTCTTAACGAAACAGATTCGATTCTGAAGTTTAAAAACGAGTATTTACGAAATTAGGTTGATCTTTCCTTTCTGTCCATTGAGATAATTTCTGAAAAAATGGAAATTTGCTTTCGTTTTGGTGTTTTCAACGTACAATGAACAGCATGATGTTATGGGACTAATAGCTTTGAACTCCAAAATGACGAACTTCTAAAGCAGAGTTAGAATATTTCAGTCACTTTACTCTTCGTATTGTATATTTGATTATCTACTCTTATTATAATCAGTGTTACACTATTGAGATATTTATACATTGGAGTAGCGACTCATACGTGTCGAATTTTCATTTTGTTTGAGAGTCATTGTCATTGTAACGGTTATTTTATTTGCAACACATATATTTTTTCTCAGTTGGTCTCTTCGTATTTTACCAGTTGTCAGTTGTAATGGCGTTTATGATTCACGTGACAGCTGACATTAATGACACACAGCAGAGTAGCCAACGCATAGAAAATGCATGTGCTTTAAACGAAATCCTTATTAGTCAAAATATGAAATGTTACAGATAACTACATGATTCAAAGAGCTTGAAAAAGACCTACAATTATTCAGTTAGCGAAATTGTTCCAACAAGTAGTATCTAATGATTTTCATTGTTTCGGATAGCAAGACAGAACTTCTTCTTATTTTTCAAGAGTCTCTGACTTTTTGGTAGACACTTCATGAGTTGAACGTATGACACTCCTCACACCGTGGGGTAAATGATCATTGGGTCCGAGAATCATGACAGCCTTCTGCATTTGCCAGGCCAAGATTTCTGCCTTCCTGAGGCAAGCCAGCATGATCTTAAGATTCAAGAAAAGAGAGGGTATCATTCCACCAAGGACTATAATAATCAGAACTACCATCGTAACAGACGGGTCTGGAAAGAGTTTGTGGAGTTCGAAGAGGAAATATCGATACTCCATCTGTTTTTTCTCCTCTTTTCGGACGATATTCGCCTTAGTAAGAGTTGAAAACTCCACGACGACTATCGTTTTACTATTATTATTATTAGTATTACTTTTTTCACCAGAGGGTAAGCTGGTTGGGCTATATCCCCGAAGCTCTAACACATTCGGAAAGGCGTGCAACTTTATTAACCAGTGACCACTCACCACACTATGAGGTAAGTGATCATTGGGTCCGAGAATCACGTGCCCTAAGTATAATATTATTATTGAATTTCTTTACTAATATAATTTTCTTTATGAATCCAGATACTATACGATTGGATTCTTTTTAAAATACCTACAACAACATTTTTTTATGGGACAAAGATCTTGAATTTTCAAATGTTCCCGCCCCGTTTGACAATTAACCAGTGGCTGGGTGTCGTTGATTTGTCAGTAGTGTGTGTAGTGCCTCAAAATGGCTACCAGTGATGATGAACCTATGCATCATTTATATGAGGTTTTTACTACTTGTTTTAATAAAATAGCCAACAAAGCCCCTGGTAAGTCCTTCATTACAGTGTCATTTATCGATATAATCCAGTGTTATGCTATTATTCCGTCATTATCCTTGATAAAACCCCAAAATAATACAATCCCAGCGCGTGTGTTCCCAAAACATTGAACAGCTTGCTTTAAAAACCCTTAGGTATAAATTTTAAATTTCGGTCAAAGTGCCCAAAGAACATTTTCCATGATTTATTCGACATTTTCAGTTGTTTTCAGGACTGCTCAGTCTTATTTTTTCCTCGGAATTCCGCTAATTTCATTCCGAAACATTTAATATTTGTGTCATTTTGGAATGTTAAGTTGCATAGGTTTCTTTTTCTGTTTACATCTTGGTTGGACCCATACTTATGTTGGTTTATTTTGAAATAGCAACCGAAAAAATATTGTGAACGAAATCGATTAGTAGTGTATTATTGAATTGAAAAAGTTAACCAATTGGTTTCAACAAGTGATAATATTTGTTGTAACCTTACTTAAAAAATAATCAAATGTTTTCTCATTAGAAAATAAGATCAATTAGACAAGCTATTTATTAAATTGACAATTGTAAGAAATTATCAATTCAGACAACAAATCTACCTGAAGATATCTCAATAATATAGACAATTTCTGTTAAATTATCAAATAGATCTGTTGGTATATGTAAAAAATGGGTTAACTGCACCACTTAATAGAATAACCATGGCATATAGTCTATTAAACTTATTTTCACACACCAACAAAATATTTAGAAAACATTGAAGGGTAATCCAAGTCTAGTAAAATTGCAACTATTCAAAATTCATTAATATACAAAATTCACTGAACAATAAAGAAAATCCCTTGTTGTCTCTTCTATGACCAAAGTCATTCATTCAACATAGTGGGAAATTAGAGGCTGCAGGTGTCCTTGTTTTACTCTTTAAATGAACAAAAATTATCATTCCAAAAAACGCAAATC
>WOGJ01183627.1:0-10576 GCA_015342185.1 Leptinotarsa juncta | reverse complement strand
GTAGGAAAATACTTCTTCAACTCTATATTACAATTTGTAGTCCTCCCTTTTAGCAATAAAGTGCCACAGAACTTTTTTGACAGAATTTTAGCATCTCATGCAATGAAGCTTTTCTATACCTGTATGTCTGTCTATCTGTCTGTCTATCTGTCTGTCTAACTGTCTGTCTATCTGTCTATCTATCTGTCTGTCTATCTGTCTGTCTATCTGTCTGTCTATCCGTCTGTCTATTTTATACCTACAGATGTTTATGAAATATTTTTTAAAATCCGATCCACCCCTTTCTATATTTATAAAAATGATAATTTCTTCTGAATATCAAATGCGCCTATTAATTCTCATGTCAGTAATGCAGAGTGCATTCGGACAGATGCTAGTATGGCACATCGGTTCTAATTTACTGGTTCGTGAATTGCGGGTCCGCCAGGAAACACTGATGACTACAAAAGCCGTAATCAATTTCAACCGGTCGGCACCCGCATGTTATAACCCTGGTTATCTCTCGGTGTGAATTCATTTGTCTCTCTGATGGAAATACAACCATAATGGTATGATTGTTCGGACCGGCCTTTCCAAAAGGTTTCTGTTTTCGTGGTTGTCGAACCAGACGGTGTCAGATATCGTTTAATATTGTTAGTACCAATTTGATGAGAATTGATATCAATAATGATATGTAAATTCTGAAATAATATGTTGCAGCGTCTATACTGGCTGATATTTAATTATTGCTGTTTTGAAGGCTTTGAATTTTAATATTTAGTTCTGAATGACAGAGTCTGTGTAATCCCGATCAAATTAACATAATCTGCATAATAGAAAAATAAAGTATTGAGCAGCATTCAATATATTACTATAATGAATTAAATTTGTGTTTTTTTTAGACGCGTTTGGCTAACATATATAGTTTTATTAATTTTCATCAAGTAACAAGTCACTGTATTCGTAAAAATTCAAACATTGATGAGAAATTGTCATGGAATAAATATATTGAAAAAATTAAAAAGAAAATGTCTCCTTTTATTTTTTTAGAAGATTAGAAACTGTATGCCTATAAAACTTTTATAAAATATACATTTTAGTGTCATTTATTCACATTTGTACTATCTTATTTCAGTTTAGGAAACAACTAGTAAATCTATAAATAATGAAACCTTTGAAAACCTTACAAAACAAAATAATTAGAAGCATTGAATAATTACCATAATAGGAACCAACATTGAACTTGAACCAAACTATTTATTGGGCTTAAATTCACTGTACAAACTCAAAATCAGCTGTTTATTTCACTCTGTTAAAAATAATACAAAGAAATAAAACTTAAATTTTATTCGAATGGGGCATATTCACAATCGTACCATAAGACAAACCAAATTACTGTGAAAAATTGAAATACAAACAAATTTTGGAAAAAAACTGATGTATCACTATGTGATCATGGGATCATATATATAATTCAATTCTAGAGAAAATAAAGAAGCACCATTCAGTTCATTTTAAACATGTACTTTCTGAAACCTATTTCATATTTGACTGCATTTCATTGTTATTTTTTGCAAGATATTGTAGTTGCAATTAGTGAAATTCATAGCGCTTAATCATAAGCATTCATTGTTTTTTAGGACAATAAACTGAAGTGAATTAATTAGGTACATTATAAAAAAGTAAAAATGTAAGACCATTTATCTCACGTCGTAGAATCTATAAAATTCCCAAAAGGAATATTTGGCTAAATCTTCAGTAGGCCTGAGGCCATTGAGAATATATTGTGAAGCTTTTAAAAATATCATTTGAACGATATAATAAAAGTCAGGAAATAAAATCAAATGGGAAGAATTTTTTATGCAAATTTTCAATGACCAACTTATGTTTATGTAGATATTCATAAATATTATAATATTTATATAGTTGTAACAAGATATAGCAAATTATTTTCATAATTTAATAGTTATTATATATGAAAGGTATTTCAATACAAATAATGATATTATGCAAATTATTTTTTTATTCAAATGATTAACAACAAAATCCCTTATTTTTAAAGGCAGATTTTATTTCACTTCGTTAAAATTTATATTGACATATTCTCATTCGACGAATTATTAATATTCATTCAGTAGGAATATTTTCTACAGATATGGCTATGCCCACTGATAAAGCCAGTGAACTTCTATTCTGAATTTCTAAGCGTCTAGTTATTCCAAAAAGTATATAAACATTAAAAACATAATACATGTGACAAAAGAAGTAACTTATAAAAACTCAAAAGCCTTTCCCTTTTGAGCTATGATCATTATGTTTACTAGTTAATGGGTTACTTCAAGTGCTATGTTTTCCTATATTCTACCGACTGACTATACTTCTTATTTTTCGCACAAAACTTATGGAGAAATGTTTCAATATTCGAAACAGTAATGAAAATTAATTTACTGAATCAAAATTGTATCAATCATATCAGACGTATTGCAAATTATAAATATCATGATATATTTGCTCAGGATTCCTAGCTTTAATTGTATAATATCTACTGCAGAAGTAGGTATTTCAAATTCAATTCAAAATATATATTGCATTTTCATTTTCAGGTTTCTAGTTCTAAGGTTTCTTAGTTCAAACCAGTTACTCATTCGTTTATAAAAAAATTCAAAAAATTTCAATAATTATAATGAGCAAAACATTATTACTGGTTAGGTTAGG
Organism: Leptinotarsa juncta; assembly: GCA_015342185.1. Lineage (NCBI taxonomy): Eukaryota > Metazoa > Arthropoda > Insecta > Coleoptera > Chrysomelidae > Leptinotarsa > Leptinotarsa juncta. The sequence continues at coordinate 7,882 of WOGJ01183627.1, read as the reverse complement.
TTAGTTTATTATTGGTTAGGTTATGTTAGGTTATCATTGGTTAATGAACATTTTTTTACGGTTCAATTTGAAATATTTCATAAATATGTAAGACCTGGCTGTTATTAATTTTTATTGGAAGAATCTCAATACTGTTTTCCTAATATTTTACTATAAGAATTTTCTTATTTTCTCCACTCAAGAAGACCTATCGTATTCATTCTTCCAAAGTCTGAACACTTCCGTGTTTTGATAACCTTTCTCTCAACCAGCGGGCATACTTGTAAGTTTTCGCACAAAAGAAGCACACCCGAAATTCAAAAGGGAGCACTGAATGGCGTTATTATTGTTGCGTCAGCACCCACCCTAATACTTCAGTCACCCTTGCTTTGTGAAATTAATTGGCACCCTATCCTCCAGCATACAATGAACTGAAGGATTTCAGAAACGCTTCAATTGCACTAATTAAATGTGAAATGTACCAATTTGTTCTCGAGTACTTCCATTTTTCACTCGGCAAAGGGTGTGAGACAGTAACGAACACTTGAATTCGCGAGTTTTGTGATTTTCTAAGCATTAATGCCATGGAGAGAAAAAATTAGATTATAATTCGTAAACTTCATTTTTTTCGTGGTTTTCTTGTAAGGTATTTTGGGACTGAATAATAAAACTAATATTTAACGTTGTTTATGTGGTAACGGTTCACGAAGGATTACTTTTGATGTCCCCCAAGGCACTGTACTGGGTCGTGTATTATTCACAATATACATTAATAGTTTACTAACTCAGAATACAGAAGGAATCATTTTTAGCTATGTGGATGATACGGTGATATTTTATACTGCAGCCTACTTCTGTTTTGTCATAATTTCTTCTTTCTAAGTGTACGTTGGTAACCTAGGACGGTATAAAAATGCAACTGAATAATATTTCTTTAACAGAATTTCTTCGCATAAGAATGGGTCCATCTCTGTCCACAGAGATGTTATTACCGGGTTATTGATATATCTTCATTAAAATAGATATTTGTTAAAAAATTGTCGTGAAGCTCTTGGTGTAGTGAATTAAGTCTTTGGTTATCTTCAATATCAAACAAAATGTTGCAGTTGCTGATAATCCAAAATACAGTTTTCTTCAAACATTGCATAGAGCAGTGTTAAGTCACACAAACTGATGATTTACTTCTTAACAATATTCTTATACTTTAAAATGTATAAAGATGTAAAATGTATGAGCATATTTTATATTTTAAATAAAATATTTCATTTGGAGACAATATTGTTTAAAAATATTAAATACAATTTTTTCAAATGAGAACTTTTTGATTTGATTTTTTATGGATAATTCAATTTATAAAGGAGTAAATAGTTGAGTGGATTTTTTAAATCTATCAAGCATCATAAGCAGAACATTTTCTCGAAACATTATATATACTTTTTTAACTATCATAGTCTAAAACCCCACCAAAAACTATGCCTGATCTGACAGATGAGGAGAATTTTCTGGAAAATTATTGCACCAATTTGTTTCTACATATAATCTGGTGTGAAATATACAAATATGTCATTTATTCAATATTTTTTCATCGATGCAATATAATTTTTTTGTGATTCACAAAGAAAAGTAAATCAATTTTCATAATCAGTCTTCTATTTTGTGTTTCTCCAAACAAGACATGTCATGCGTCAATACATAAGGCGCCTCAACTAGTTTCCTAAACCGTGAGTATATTCATTCTAAATCTGTTTCCCGGCAACTTTTCCGCAATTTTCCCGTTGAAACGACATTCCGAAAGCCGGTAATAGCTCTGTCGAAAGACATCACGAGATAACGCTATCAAATCGATGTTGCACGCTAACTTTAATCTTCTCAGATGAGTGTGCTGACTTAATCCCAGAAGCAGTTTCCTTGTAACCCGAATCGTGATTTGTCACCCCTTATTATGGTTACCCCATTTCTCACCCCTACGCCTAGAGAAGGAAAGGGGATGTGCGAAGGAAGATCGGAATTGAAATGTGTTTATGGTGGTGTAGAAGATGGGATTGTTTTCAGGCGATGACTTTCGAATGGGGTTTGTGATGAATGATTACTTTGTAGTGTATCTCAACCGGTGGTGGCAGATGATTATGTGGGATTGAGGGAGACGATATGGGATTCTTGTCAACCGGAGCTATGACTAATTTCAGTCGGAGTTATCACAATGAAATCAGGCCCTGTTCTGTTCTGTTATTGTTGTTGTTGTGTTATTTAATTGAAACTTGACCAAAATAGATAACAATTATTTACGATATTTAATGCTGCTACAACAGTTATTGAGTTTGTCATATTGTTTAAAGGACCAGTGTTTTAAAACAACACTGTGTTTCACTACTGAGCATCTTTGAGGCAATGTTTCCTTAATTTGCTATATAATTTTCGATGTATCCTGGTGCTATTTTTATATTTTAACACTTATATCTTTTAATGAAGAATCTGACTATAAATAACATTAAGGTAAATCAAAATGAAACGCCCTCTTTATGTAATGCCTTTTTTTTTCAACCAGAAATCTTGAATACTCGGTATGGATATATTTTCTGAACATTGATAAAACTCATTTTTAATTATGATTGAAACTTATATATCATCTTCAAATACCAACTCCTAATTGTTACTACTGTATGTTTCGTTTAGAAAATCATTCATGAATAGAAAAAAATTGTCTCAATATTTCAAATACTTGAAAAAAACCTTAGTGGGCTAAAATTATAATTCATGCATTAGACGCATTAATTACTGTGCAGGAGTAATTAGTTAATATTGATATTGAGTTAAAGATCATGATGGTTATTGCAGGACAAAACAAAGGAGTATTTGAAGGGAATGTTATCTAAATTTCAGTTCAGATTGATTTTATACAGTATGAGATATAGACGATGTGCTGACCATTCTCGTGATGATATCATAAATATCTCATATATCGTGAATATTTCAGATTTTCCCACTGATTTTGGTTAATAATCATTTCCACAATTTTTTATAAGAATTGATTTGAGTTTCAATATCGACAACTATATTTTATACTTACCATTAGATGTTGGTAATATGTATTACATTCAAAAATTCATAAATGTATTACTGCTTCAGGATATATCAAAGAACTGACCAAAATATTCCTAATATATTGTCCAAGATCACTAAATCAGGTTGTGTTTTATGTGGAAATTTCATAGCATCAAAAAATTCTGTCGTCCTCAAATATAAATCTAATTAGATTTTACATGGTGTTTCAAAAGGTTTCAGAAATAAGATAGATGATCCAGTTCTCTTCATCAATAAACGAGACGGCAATTTGAAAACGATTTGTGAACAAGTGGAGGAATAATTTAGATTAAAAACCTAAGTGATGAAAAAAAAGGATATGTCAGACGGTGGAGTGGTTTATTAATGAAAAATTTAAATAACTACATTTCTCATATGATACTCAAAAAATTACCTTTAAGAGACTGAAATATTATAACAAAGAATATTATCAAAAACAAAATATTTGATGAGGGATATATAATTAGAGTTAAAGAAATTTAAAAAAAATATTTCCAGTTCCTGACTCGAGAGGAAGCCTTCAATCCAGTGATTGTTAATATTAAATGATTGTTTTTGTGCTGCACCAAAAGTTAAGTGAATCTAATCGAATGCCTTTTTTGGGAAGGAAATATTTTGGCTGCATACTTCTTCATCTCTAATATTCAGCAATTAGAGTATTATTGCAATTACAGAAAACTAAAGCATTCTTCGCAAATATAGATATATTGTTTCACAGAATATAAATTCGCACAAAAGAAAAATATCTACAAAGATTTATCCGATGTGATGGTTAAATTTGTTGGGAGTCAAATTGGAAATCAATATGTCTTGGCACAATCACAGTGCTAGTTAGCTTCTTAGGAACTTGGGATCAGTCATTTGAACTAAATAGTTTTACACATCAGCAAACTTTAATGCTTTATTAAGCTCAAATTAGACCTTCTTATTATTCACACAAGCATCTCCTGAAGCTGATAGAGTACATCCAGCCTAAGACCCAAATAGCAGAAGCAATCTTGACAACCTGCTGAATGGAAGGAATCTTGGAGAAATGTGTCTTTCACGAGAATTGTTTGACGGACTTTGCTGCTTGATTCAGTCCAGAGCGGTATATGTCAAATATACGTGGCAAAATACGTAATACGTCTATACGTGTTGATCAGGTGGTGCTAATGTAATCACCTCCACTGATTTCCGCTCAATCTGCGATCGAAAAGAGGCAGTTCTGAATTAAAAAACGACACGACGCCCACCGAGATTAAACAATTGAAACGTTGAATATGCAGAACAGCGTAATGGCATGCGATATAGCTTATTTAACAACAGAAAACAAAACAACGTTCGTAGATAATTCTTTAATATCGCCGGAGCAAGTGAGAAAGCTTGTTCTCACGCGAACCCGGCACGAAAAACGGACTAGTCGTCTCATTAATTCCTTCTCATTTGCAAAACGACAACGAAAATAAAAACCGGTGCGTGATAAAATACAGTCCCTATCTACGAAACTCCACCGCATAATTATTTCACCTTCATGTTTATATACACTAATGTAAATGGGATACTGATGTCGATGGCGATAACGGAACCGCCGTTGTGTGTAATTGTAGAAATGCCAATAATGTACTTATCTGTTTATACAAATTGGAAAAACAGATAGATTGACAGATATGGGTAATTGACTCGCTTATCAGTTTATCGATATGTGTGTGTTTGTGTATGCATGAAAGAAACACTTGGGGATAACAATAAACTAATAATATTTTTAACGTTGCTATTGAGTTTGTCTGGCGTTGACATAGACAAGCAGCCTCATATGACTTCTCTCTTAACTATAACTCTCAACTATAACGCCGAAGGTCTCAACATTGATGCTAGATTGAACCGCGAATGCGTTGCCTGAATGTAAGTGAATGTAGACATCTTTATTTACCAATTTTGGAATCGATAGGTGTCTCAAACTATAAATATTAGGTAATGATGAACAAAGTTCTGTAAAGAGCACACGCTTCAACATCGCCGGGAAAGCCTTTATAGCTGAGAAAAGAACTGAACAACTGTTTCAATAAAACAGGAATCGTTCCAAAACAATGACAGGTCTACTCGCTGAACAGTGTCCATTTAGACACCCGAACGAACTAGGACTGTAAAGAAGCTGCAGTTTGCAGTCAATACAACAGAGGGACTAAAACAACTTATGTTCTATACGACTGTGGGGAACTAGGTCACAGAATGCAAAAAAATTATGGACAACTCAGATTATGTTCAGAAAAATATGAAAACATCAATTTTTTTAAACTTTTTGACTTAGTTTCAAGTATATATTTATTGAAGGTCGGTACGGAAGAGACTAGCACCGCTCGACGTTCCTTGGGGAACGAAAAAAGATTATTGCTTGAACTTGTTGAGACCGATAAAGGACACCATACTTTAGAAAATTTGAAAAAAGCAAAGTGTGAACTTTTGTCATTTTCCAAATTGCTTGTTTTTCATTGGTGTTACGCTTTTCTTCTTAGAAGAGTTATCATATCCAAGAAATACTATTATTCTTTTTCTATTTCATATGCAAGTGACATATCAAAAGAAGTTTTATCAAGACAAGTAACTTTGATATTCAATGTATTTATGTCGTTCACTCGAATGAAAATAATTGAGAAAGCTCTCTCAAAGAACGCAACAAAATAAAACACAAAGAAAAACCACCCCGTTCAACGCTTCGCCGGCTCCATTGTAATTTGTCTCGATCCTTCATCGTAAACATAAAAAACTTTCAAAAGGGTGGTAAGTAATATAAATTTATGGCAGGCACGATTAACGTTTGAAGCAAGAAACGCATTTATGTAAATTAAAGCCGTACATAAAATGAATAATGAATTTCTAAAGTTTGAATGTAATGCATTCGCGCAGTGAATTACCAAATTAACCCCAGACTCTTTGCAAGACAGGGCTGTATCGAGATTTTGTTAGATGTTGAATGTGAATGGGAATCCAGTTTAATTGTTATTATTCTTGAATAAATGTTCATGCGGTAGACTATTTTTTTTGTTGAAAAATTATCACTGACTTGATTTGCAGGGTATTTCGGAAGATGAAAGAATAATTGGGCTGAAACAGAGATACTGTCCATCTCCATCAGTCACTCCTCAAACAAATGAGAATCCGAATGTAACTCCACTAGTAACTCCTATAGTTTTTTGAGAAAGTGAACAAGAACTGTCTTTTTATGAATATGAATCTGATTTAAAAGCAGTGTAGTTACTGAAAGAGAACAATGGCTATTTGGAAGTATACCTTGCTTGCCGTTCATAGTTCTTATGTCACATTTTGCCTTTTTTTGACATTCGAGATCATCCAGTCATGTTTTGAGTCTGAAGAATCCGAAACCTATGAAGAACGTTGGTCAGACTGAATGAGATATTGAAACTAGTTTCGAATATGATTAGGCTCGCAAAGCCTCTGAGAACGCACGTAGAATAAATGGTTGCGACCGGTTGCGACCGACTCTATACTTGTGGATGTTTTCAAGAGTTTGGAAAGCCTTGCATGAGAGTTCTGAAGAGTAGGGTGAATTTGAAGTAGTTCCTTCAGAATGAAAACTTGTCTGTGTAATGGAAACACTCACTGGTCAAAACAACACTTATTAAATCTTATGACAAACATTGAACAAAGGACCTATACAGTTTAGTACCGGGACTTGGAATGGAACTCATGAGAAGTTTGTAAAAAACTCACTAAGCTTAGGAGGTTGCGGTATTGAAACAATAAAGTCGGTCGGCTTCCAAGAACCGATAGTTATTATGGGTGTCAATTGATGGTTGACAATGGAGTTAGTTGAAACATTACATGTAATTGAAGACAACGACGACTTTGAGGAGAGATGAAGTAGACATTTTGAAGAATTACTTGAAAGACATGGCACATGTAACGAATTGTATTGAAATTGTGAATATTGTGATTACCTCTGATGATCCATTTACATGTATTAACAGCCGGCAATCGTGTAAACTATCGTCGGCATATAATAGATTTGAGGTGTATATGGAGCATAGCTTGATTTCATTAATAAAATTCGAAAGAAGCAGCGGACTGATGTGCGAACCCTGGGGAACTCCAATTGTGCAAACTGCTTAGAGCGAAAACTATTTACCAAGAGACGATCTGAATTCCATTAGTGAGGTATAATGACAGATGTTTCACAGACTTCGCCAAATTTTGGCAACTGGTAACTTGTTGGCAAGGCAATTTTTTTTTCATAGCTGGCGTCTTCGTAAGGGGAAATGTCACTGCCATGTCTTTATGAAAAGCGTAATGATTTTCAAAACCACATCAGTGTATCGACTGCGGTAGTTTTGGAACATACATGTGGGTTAGTTAACACATTTTTTCCTACACTGCTGAATGAAACAGTCCACAGCAACCCCAGTACGGTCCTGTCGTCCGTGGAAGGCGATATTCGAGCCCGCGACAATACTAAGTTACCCAAATTAAATTTCGCAAAACCTCTCCTTCGCGAAACCAGCCATAACTCAGGCTTAATTAAATTAAGAAAACTGCGCTCGAGAGTTTAGAGTTCCGGAAAATATTTTTTCCCGGTAACGAGGTCTTTTGTCTTTGCACAAGCCAGATGGGTTTGTAAGGGCTGTTTCGAGGATCTCGAGTGTAATTTGAGCGTCGAGGGCGTAGTCGCTTCGCCCTTTCGAGATGTTCACACCCTTCGCTCGCCGTAATTGTGTAATTTATGAAAAGGAGTCGCACTTTGCGTGCTAATTTCTGCCGTCGGATGACGTCGAGAATCGCAGAAACTTCGATAATGCGAGACGCTGCGCTGCGGTCTGAGAGTCAC
>WOGJ01183592.1:0-16599 GCA_015342185.1 Leptinotarsa juncta | reverse complement strand
TTGATTGATAGTCTGGAATCAAGGGTAACACCTAGGTAATTAACTGTCGATTCTTACAAAATATTTAAATCATTGAATTCAAAACAGTTTCGCTGAGTTTACAGATTAGACTATATACATCTTCATGTGAAAATAAATACATAATTTTTTTTCTGATTTTGTGACTAGTCTGACAAAATGTTGTATATGCATGTTATATGCATATGTTATTTTTAATGATTACTGAATTCTGCTCTGAACAAAATGGTTTAGACGTTCACCGCTGAGGTTTTCAGTGTCATTGCTTTTCGAGTTTGAAAGCTGTGTGTGTGCTTTACGAAGCCTTAAAGGTAGTCATCGGACAGCAAGTCATGATGGTTAAACCTCTGAAGAAGCTAGCCACTCGTGCCATCGAAAAGTCAGGAATAAATTCCAAAAATCCACGGCTTTCAAACTCGAAAAGCAATGACTCTGCTCTGAACATTCCAATTATTTCATCATTACAATTTTAACAATTTAACTATTACAGGGATCCCACCACTATATTCCGAGGCAACACGTTGGTGTCAAAAATGATGGATGAAGCGATGCGCCTGATAGGCATCCAGTACCTACACAAGACGCTGCGGCCCACGCTTGAGCTCATCGTCAATGAGCACAAGCCATGTGAAATAGACCCGACGAGGGTACGGGACGCTAACACCATAGCTGCCAACCTAGCCAACCTCAAGCACTACATCCAGAAAATTTTTGACGCAATCACGCAAAGCGCTGTGCATTGTCCGGCGCTGATGTGCCAGATTTTTCATAATCTTAAAGAGTGCGCAATGCGTCACTTTCCCGAGGACAAGGGCGTGCGATATTCCGTCATCTCTGGGTTCATTTTCCTGAGGTTCTTTGCTCCCGCCATTCTGGGGCCCAAGTTGTTCGATTTGACGACTCAACCGGTGGTGAGTTATTTTTTTGTAGTGGTATTTAAAATTACATATTTCGAGGAAAAAGTTGCATGTATTATTTCCCATAGATCTCATAGGTAGGATCTTAACAAAGTGGATAAAGAAGAGAAAAGATAAGTTAGTCTGTATTTATCAATTTTTTTGGGGTTCCTTTCTTATTCAAAGGAATTACTGATAGTTTTCAAAGTCACCAGCAAAAAATCCTTGTATTTACCTCCAGCAAATGTGCTTGATAAATATTTTATTATTTTCTTCATAAAACAGGAATTTTCTACGAGAGTAAGAGGTAAGACCTTTCAGTCCTACTCCTCTCGTTGACAATACTTTCAGTAATGATGCAAAGGACTCCCAATATAATAAGAATAACAATTTACTTTCTCAAGAAACATACAATGTATATAGCAGGGAAACAACAATTATTCAATTCAAAAAACTAACTATAACATAACTGAGTACGAACAGAGCACACAAAAAAAGATAAATCATAACTGAAACTTGAAAACAATATAAATATACAGAATGCGGTTGCTCATTGTAAAATTTTATATCTTTATAGCAAATCGAATTTTGTCCAGTATTTGTTTTCATTTTCATTAATTTCAGATTGCCAGAATATCTTGTCAAATGGTTGTTGATCACTATTGATTTTGAAAGTCAAATTTGAATGTTTGAGCTTATTTTTGGCCAAATGAATGAAGGTGCACAATTTGAATGGATGTAAGGACGACAAATCTAATAGTTTTTTTGGTTTATATAAGTTGACTGTATGCTCCTTGTAGTTCAACTTATAAATACATCTTATAATTTTGTTCTGAATTTTTTTAATTGGTTTGCATAAGGAATTTGTTACTATTCCCCAACATTTCTTATTTTGAATAAAATTCCAATTATGGGAGCTATTTTTTTTCTTATTGTTTCAATGTGTTTTCTCCATGATACATTTTCATCTAGAATAAGACCAAGATATTTAGCACAAGGAGAGTATTTAATATTTTCATTATTAAATTTAACTGGATCTTTTGAATCAATTGATATAGACCTTTTTGATATGAACATATATAAAGATTTTTGAAAATTCAGTGCCATTTTAAAGCATTGAAGCCATAAAGATATTTGATCAAGGTCTTTTGAAATATTTGTGTTCCACAAATTGTTGGGAATCCAAATGAGCTTAATGAATATTCAAGTACTTGTTATCGTTTAAATACCAATTTTTATTTTGAATCGTGATGAAAATCCAAATTTATTCTAATATACATATTCATTGAATAGCTCAATTGGTAAATTAACAGAATATGCTCTAAACTCATAATGTCAGGTTTGAAACACAGTGTATAGAAATTTTGCGGATTTATGTGATCAAGAGAAATTGTTATGATGAAATAATACCTGACCAAAAAACTCCAACAGTTTTTCGATCATATTCTACAAGTTTTCAACCTGATATGTTGCTGTATTGATTCTCATGAAGCAGATGCAAATTCGAAGTTTTAAAACCCAAAAGGGAATCATTCATTACCTTCAAAAACACTTTTATCTGAATCGAAGAAGTCTTACAAAAAAAATGTCAATTATTAATAAAATCAATGGAAGAGTTTCCATAAAACAACAAAATAGTAGCCAAATGGGGTCATAATCGTCAATCATTTAATCAATACAGACATAATAGTGCACCTTGGTCGTCCTCAATCTGGGTTATCGAGTCATTGTACATATTAACTCAATGAAAAATCTGATTGTTGAAATACTATTTGAGAATCCCCTGTAAATCACGGTCAAAACAAAATAATTTTTCAACCTGTTCTCACATTAACCATCAAAATCATAAATAATGATCTTACTCGAGAAGAAACCGAGAATGACAGTTCAACTTTCTTAAAAAAACTTTGAGAAAGGAATAATCAGTTTTGTGAAAGATTATATTTCCCCCAATATACCTTTTAATCTTTACTTTGAAATGCTAAATAATTACAAACGATTTTGTGGGCGAAGTGGCGTAGAATAAATCCAAAACAAGTACTTTTCCCAAACACCAGAACTGCAACACTCTTTTCGACGCGCGTTTCACCAACCAAGTTGGTATCTTCGAGGTAATTGGAGAAAATTTCGAAATGATCTTTGAAATTGAAAAGATGTAAAATCAAACAAATCGATTAAAAAAAAAATTAGTACTGATTCAGGCATATCATGAAAATAAAAGTAATCACTTGGCTGCACCGCGCTGATGAGGCCAATAGCCAGAAACACGTGTCCGCAGTTTGCCCCCCCTTTTTGGAGTGTTATGTCCACTAATTTTTTCATTTATATATATATATATATATATATATAAGACCTATCTGTAATTATGAGCGGTGCAAGAAACCCTCTTGGGTTTCTTGAACCCTCCTGGGTTTCTTATCTGCAATTGCAAGTTCATAATTACAGATAGGTGTTATATAGATATATGCAATCAACACTTCTCTTTATGTCAATATTTTAGAACACTTGGTAATTTCTTGAGGATTTTTGTACGATTTAGTGAGAAAATGAAGTTGGCTGATTTAGGAAACCAAGCTAAACCAAGAACTCTTTATATTTTTTCAGAATCAATGGTCATTTGGTGATGCGTTTCATTTCGAAGGTTTTCAGGTATGTAATGCAGCACTTTTTTCGAATTACTGATCCAGCCTGGTTATGTACGTGAATAACATTTGATGTTATCTTCTTCTGAATCGCATGAATCAAGATAATCAACAACATGATGTTAATTCTTCATACATCTATTAATTTCAGGAAATTCATTTTCTGCTGCCTCCGTAATGTTGTTTTGAGCAAATTGTGCAACAAATGCAGATGATATTGCGCCGAAAGTCATAACATTCATTTTATACTCATTAAGTATTCCATCTCTATATGTTCCTCTCCAAAGAAAACGCTGAGCACATTAGTCTTCATATTTGACTAAAATTTGATGGAACATTTCTAAAGAACTGTCGGAAATGATTTATACTTTGTATTCGGCAATTGAGTAATTTGTTCCCCTAAAGAAATGTGTTATTAACAGATTTCCACATCGGTATTCCTTTCAACTTAGAACCTTGGCCTACAATAAAACGGTTGCACATAGGATTTATAAACAAAACAGAACGCCCCAAAACTATGAAATATATAGGCAGTTGAGATCACAATGCAAGATTATATCTAGAGAATGCTATTTAAATTACATTCATTCGATTAAACCTCTGTTAAAATAAATGTTAAAAGCTTCTGGATTTTTTTAGAACTAAAAGATCCACTAACACCATACCTAACAATATGAATCTTGGCAACTCTTTCGCATCCTGTGGTAGTAAAGTGTTCGATCTCTTTGCCAAGCACTTTTCATCAGTTTACACAACTCAGAATCTAAATCCTAATTTGGATGATTTTGAAATTGAATCAAAACTCAACGTCTCCTCTTACCACATTTAAATTTCAATCATCCAAGTCCTGACATTATTCCACCCATTTTGCTCAGAAATTGCAGCTTCGTTTTGTCTCACCCTCTCTTCTATATTTTCAATAAAACTATCCAGTCAGGCGTGTTTTCAGATAATTGGAAACAATCTTATATCACCCCAATATACAAATCAGGTACCAAGTCAGACAATAATTACCGACCAATATCTATTCTCAGTACAATTCCCAAGATATTTGAGAACATGTGTTGGGAAATCGACTAAATTAAACCTACTTACCTATTCCCTCTTCCTATCGGAATCTTTGGAGAAGAGTTTCTCTAAGACGTTTGGCAGGGTTAACCATAACCTCTTACTCCAAAATCTCAACAGATATGGTGTAGGTGGGGTACTACTGGAATGGATTAGTAGTTATCTTAGGAATAGGACTCAAATGGATAGAGCAAATTATCACTACTCCGCGTTATTCGAAGTAACCTCTGGTGTTCCTTAGGGGTCATACCTCGGTCCCTTATTATTCAATTTATTCATTAACGGCATTATTCATTGCTTCTGGCCCGCCAAAGAACTATTAGTTACAGACGATTTAAAACTTTTTCTGATTATTAAAACCTCATTGAAGGCCCATAGGCTTCAGTCAAACCTTGACAATCTATCAAACTGGTGCTCCATAAATGACATGGACTTGAATGCCACAAAGTGCCATGTCATGCACTTTTATCAATCCCATGTACCTTCCACCATTTTTAATTACACTTTAAATGATCATATCTTAGAGTCTGTTAATCAAATAAAAGACCTTGGGGTTGTTCTTGATCCCACCTTGCGCTTCAATCACATATACCCACATATATAGCCATGAAAATGCTAGGGTTTATTAAACGCCTAACCTATGAATTCACTGACCTAGCTGCTATTAAAGCCCTTTATTGTTCACTGGTCTGTCCACACTTGGAGAATTGTTCCTCTGTCTGGTCCCCTCATTGTGTAACTTATATTAAAAACATCGAAAATGTCCAACACAACTTCCTCAGATACATAGCATATAAATCGAGTGTTCGTTGCGAGTATGAGTTGCTACTGCAATCTCGTTTGAACCACACATTCAATAGCTGCATTCCAAGAATCTTACGATTAGCCAATAGTATCATTAATCTTGATAGGTTTAACATCTCCTTGCATCATTTTAAAACTCATTTACGAAAAAAGTGCTTTAATGTTTTAGTGTATAGTTTAAGGTAGTATATGTGGTATATGTTTTATTGCCGCTAATTTTTTTTGTCGTTTCATACTCTAAAATCAACACCTTTTATAATTTAAATTTACCCTTTCAAGCTATTCTTAATTGCAATTTGCAATTCAGTACCTTATCTGATTTTATTTTAATTAGAATTTAACATTGTGATTTATACTTTTAAAGGAATAATAAATAAATGAAATATGTTCACTGAAAGTTATCTTGACTTGCCATTAAGACTTAAACCATGAGACTTTGCTGCAGCATTGAAGATTATTCTGATCTTTCCGGGTTCATTGATACTCCAAACTGCGAAAAGGAAAAGGTACCTGGTTCTAAGGGAAGACGAGATTGCTTCAGGATAGTCCAGCTTTCTAGAATAATTTTTGATGACATACTCATTGACAATTTTGCAGAATTCATATGCAAAATCACCTTCTCTATCCATTTTACGTTCCATGCCAAACCTCCTCAATGCATTGGGACGACTGCCTGGTATTGTAGTATTTTAATTTTTACATAAACGGGCCGCCTCATAATAGACATTCACCTTCTTCAAAGATTTTCTATTGTCCAGAATCTCTATCCATTTTACATTCCATGCATAACCTTCTCAATGCATTGGGACGACTGCCTGGTAATGTATCACTTTCATTTTTCCATAAATGAGTCCCCTCATAATAGACATTCATTCACCTTCTTCAAAGATTTTTCCATTATCAGAAGTGCTTTCTCATCTTAGAAAGATTTGATGATATCAATGTACTTTGTTCCAAAATATTGTAGTTTGAAGCTATCTTTCACAAGTTGATGAAGTTCTTCATCATGTATCAATCGTCAATACAGATTCACATATTCTGTTTCGTACATTCGATCAACAGCTCCACTTATTGTCCAACCTAATTAGACATTTCTTTCATGAGTGAAACCAACTCATTTAAAATAAGAAGAGGCCATTCTGTGATATCTCCATTAAAGTAACTTAGGTCTGCAACTTTTTGTTGAAATAAAAACTTGTTTGTATTCATAGTATTCTCTACGCAGTGCCTTGCGATATCCAGAAGAAAATTCCCCTTTTCTGCAATATCTGAAGACACTTTCTGGAATTTATGAAAACAAGAACAAAAGTTTTCAGGTTTATTGATCTTGATTTTACCGGTGGGGTTTATCGAAAGTTCAGCACTTGGATCTCGTTTTGAAGTTTCAATCCACTTAGCAATGTTTTCATCGTTGAACCACTTGAGGAAACAGATTCGGTTGTAATCAATTCATCTTTCAGTAGCTTCTACTTCAGAATCATCACTTCTAAGTTCAACTAAGACATTTGGGACTGTTTGGATACAATGGGTGTAACGTAAAAATTTGCTTCCCTCAACCATTCACACTACTAGTTGCAATATATTCAAATTACTCTATTCAAAAGTTTATTCAAAACCATTTTATAAATCATTCTTTGAATCAAACTCTTCATAGTACATAATTAAATTATGTTCAAATTGAAATATTTCTTCTCATTGCATTTATGGTTGACTTAGAATTGATCAACGGTATTAGTTCGATATGCAAATCAATCACAGGTAATCTTGATGCAAAAGGCGTGGAATGGTATGAAAAACTGAGAACCTCAAAACAACTTAAAATTATTCTTTTCTAATGTTGCGAAACAAAATGTAGTCTCAATTAAACTATTCAATAGTTTACTTACTGCCATATTCCAGACAAAGAGTTATGGTAAAAATAAAGCATATGTTCAAGATATGCTTAATCACATGATTGATATGTTTAAAATAGTCTATTCTCCCTTACAATTCATGGAAAATTCAAAAGCCTTCTCCAAACTCAACATTAAGTATCCAAGCATAGTGAAACCCACTGTCTCATACAATGAATTTCTATAATTGCATGAAAGTTTTGAGAAAAATCAACTTCCTCTTCAAATTACAACAGAAAATATCTTGAAATTCGGAAAATCATAAACATCAAATGTTTTACCCTGAATAACAGAAAAACCATTCTTCTTCATATCTCAAACACTTATCCATAAATTTTCCATTACTATCGTTTATACATGATTCTCACATATATAAGAGTGGTTTCAGAGTTTCACATTTCAAAGAAACAATTATTTCAAAGTCGAATCACAATTCTATGTATGTCTCTCTACTGCAACCTGCCAGAGTTTATTGCAGCTCATGGGACAAAAGTGGAAGAATAATTCACTCCAACCTTGATAAACCTTGGTATATATTCCTCGACCTAGTGGCGATCTGATCGTCGTAAGCAACAAAAATGTGTGGTTTGAAAAGATATGTTCTATGAACCCCTCCCATGGCTACAGGATTCTACCTGCACCCACCAGCCAGGCTATAATGTGCAGCTCTGGGATCGTACCTGTGGATCATTTTCTGAAATGTCTTTTATGGCAGCCATAATGGCGAACTGAACTGATATTGAACTTGAGATGCACTGTTTGGGACCTTTGGTGTAGTAATGAATATTACTGGAGTTTTTTCCCAACACCACGTGTTTCCATCACCAAGTGATCATCTTCAAGAGGTCGAGGTGTTAAAATAACGGTTTGTGTTGGGAAAAAACTCCAGTAATATTGTTCGATATTGAGTTGGTCAGGTATTCACGGTTAATGTTCCCACCTTGATGTCCACAGCAATCTACCCATATGAGGGGCATTGTATGTCAGTTATGCCAGACGATAAATTAGATTCAGTCAAGCAAGACTTTTTGGTATATGATTTGAGTGAATCACATAAGCATTGGTTGACCTGCTCAGGAATTTGGTAGAAGACAGATTCATAAGATATTCTGCTGGAGAAGATATGTCACTTCCTGGTCACACCCCCTAGTCCCCCATGTGATTTAACAGGATCAAGAATTGGGGTTGTTTAGCCGATGACCATTTTCTCTGTAGCCTTAGAGTCAGACTCTTTGGTTACTTCATGGACTATAAAGGGTCCCTCAAGTAGCTAGAGAAAGGAGATTCATCACAGCAGAACACCGCATATAAGTGATAAGGTTTTCTATGATGAGAGGTTGCCCCCATATCTCAAAAGGTTCCTTTAGTGAAACTTAATTTCGGGGGACTCTTACCTCACCTAACACGGCAGGGGTAATTTAATACCCTTCGCTGCAAGGCAGAGAATTGATATTATAAAACATATCCAAAGGTTTTTATGTCATGTCAAACGATTGTTGTTTTCAATAATGAATCAATGTTACAGCATCATAAAAATTTTCGTATTCTAACCAATTGACTAGATTTGGACATAATCCTACAAGTTCTTAGAGTCTCACTGTACATAAATTTAAAAAGTTTCATAACAAAGTAAATGTTCTGGGAAATTGGATTCCCTTATCCACCCATTTCATTTTCACAAAAAGTTTTTTTTGTAACAAGTTGGTAAGAAATAATTCTGATAGAAGTGTACATACGTACCTTATCTATGTGTGTTATAACATCATCAGGGTCAAAAGATATTTCATCTTCTGCAGCAGCCTGATAGTCATATAACGCTGTAGCTATTATGCCAGTGTCTACAATAATTTCTTCCTGGCTGCATTCTTCAGCTTCATCGACTTCAGGTGCAGCAGAACTCTCCACAACATTAGTTGGTACCTGTTAATAAATACGAAATTTGTTTCTGAATAAATTTCATTAGTTTCATAGTTTAAATCTACCACGCATTTTATACATTCAAATTGTATCATATGGGACATAAGTGCAAAAACAACAAACTTATATAAACGTTGAATATTATTTTTATTATTATACAGTAGTTGTCAGGTGAGATTTCGTTTTTATATTTATATTACAACTAGAGATGCGCCTCGGCTCAGCACGGGTACAATGCTGATACTAATTATACATATAAACGTGTAAGATCGCTTCTAATCATAAAGTGCTATAGGGCGAAGCGCGGTATTTGACGCGCAATTTATAGGCAACGCCGTATAATATCTTCGAAAATAATCATTTAAATTACATGCTGTGAAAGGCCATATTGATATACATATATTAAATGAACAATGTATTCAACGTACCCATTTGGATAAGGATTAATAGCGTATGGCTTAGAATTGCTTCGTAAAACAGAGATAGAGAAGAACAAGAAGAGATAGACATATATTATCGCGGACTTTAGTGTAGACCTTTTTGAGCCATCATTTACAATGTAAGGTAAAAACTGTGTTTTTTTTACAACATTACATTAAAAACCTTCAAAAATATTAGTGTTTCTTTACTATATTATGCATGTTATATACACATAAACCTTCCTTTCGAATCACTCTATCTAATAAAAAAACTCGCATCAAAATTCGATGCGTAATTTTAAAATCTGAGCATACATAGGGACAGACAGCGGGAAGCGACTTTGTTTTACACTACGTAGCGTTGCAATATTGCCTCTTGACTGTCCTTTTAGCTTTTCATGTTCTACATTTATTTTCCTTGTATGTGAGTTGCATGTAGGATTGTAAGAACATTCATAGGAATCGTGCGGATGTTCAATGATTCTTATGGCTTATTATATAATTGTTACTGGATAGAACAAAATCAAAGACTTTCATCATTTCCTAACCCGATGTTTGGTTGGATCCATGTTTAGGAGTTTCATCAGATAAACACATTACTTATTCATTAATATTCCACAAGCGCTGCAAATATCATATTAGGGAAATTTTGGGTTTGTCATTTCAAAATTTCTTTATATCATTCAGTAGATGAACAAGGCGGGTACGCTTCAAGGTTGTGCGTCGTTGGTAAGTATTTCAGATAGAGATTTTAGTGAAGAAAGAAACGTCTGACGTAATCGATGCATAGAAGGATGAAATGAGTATCGGAGAGATTCAAAGAGTGTGGGCCCCTTTGGGACTCCACATCACCCCTCGGGCTCCCTTGTCACGTACAGTCACGTGCTCCTAATTTACAAAAGTGTATAATTATGAGATTTGAACCCAGGTCGTCCGCGTGGTAGACGTTGTCTTTAGCCCTGTATAGCGTTAGTTTTGTCGGGACCGAAATTTCCTGATTATGCTCATTTGGTTAACGAAACGCGTTAAGTAATAAATCACTGTCATATTGGAAGACGAAAACGGTTACGATAATAACGATGAAACGATAACGAATAAACTCACGCCAAACTGTCGAAACGTACACAAAACGGTCGAAAATGCACGCACGTATTTTGAGGCAACCCGTACACATTGAGGGATCGCAGGTTGAACTGTTGAGTTGTCATATTTTTTTAAAATATGATTCATTATTATTAATATATCACTTTCGCGCTTCCAATTTTCATCGAGTCGTTTACGCTTAATTTTGAAACCGGCAACGCTACATTGCCCCATAAACAACGATTTATTTTACAACCCACAACACCTGCTTGCGCTAGGAACGTAAAACCTCGATACCATCTCCATCTCTCTTTGCCTCGATTACGTCACACGTGTCTCTGACTCTTACACACACACGCACACCTTTATATGAAATATTAATTATTTCCCAAATCTAAGTATATTTTTCTATCGTCTACAAAGAAATGACGATTACAACTTCCCTAACATTCTACGGAAATCAAAAAATGCGGTCAAGTATATTAAATGAGTCAATTTCAGTCCCGACAAAACTAACGCTATAAATACCCATCATTCGCAATCATGTCCAATATCTTACATTGGTGTCGAGGCTAAAGACGTCTACCACGCGGACGACCTGGGTTCAAATCTCATAACTATAAACTTTTTTTAATTAGGAGGACGTGACTGGTTCGTGACATGGGGGTCCGAGAGGTGATGCGGAGTCTCAAGAGGACCTGACCGGTGATGTGAAGTCCCAAAGGGGCTTGAATCTCTCCGATACTCATTCCATCCTTCTCTGTATCGATTACGTCAGACGTTTCTCTCTTTCACTCACCAAAGTCTCTCTCTCTGAAATACTTACCAACGACGCACGACCTTGAAGCGCGCTCGTACCCGTCTTGTTCATCTACTTCATTCAAATGACTTTGATAAATTTTATACCATTTACAACCTAGAAATTTTTATTATAAATCTGTATGATAGTTTCACATATGACTGTTATGATTGTTCATATAAATATTTTACACCTTTAAAAACTAGTGCATAGTACTACACATCAGAGAATACTCATTTTCGAAGTGAATAAGTAATATAGTAATAATTTCAATAATATTATATCACATTGGCTATGAAAGATTACAATTTTCATAATACCACTCATACTTCTCTGCACTTACTGGGAATATACCTCAGAGCTAATTATAGGATCATATATTTTGTTCTTGAGATGTTAAGTTTGCGATTCACGTACTTGTAAACATGTTTTAGTTCATTATACATTTGATCAGCTAGTGTTTCTATATTACCTCCTTGAATGGATAATAAAGTGTCATCTGTAAAAACATTAATGAAATCACAATATCACTGAAAATAATATAGGTCCCAAAAGACTCCCTTGAGGTACCCCCAAAACGACCTTGCGAGATAATGACATTAAATACTTTATATTGGTTACCTGTTTACGTTATGATAAATAGTCAGTAAGCCATAACAAAACAGTTCCCCTAATTGTAGTTCACAGGCAAAAGATATTGTATATAAATAAAATCTGTAATAACTGTCGTCGTGATAAAACTTTTATAGTGACAATTTGTAGAATCTATAACCCTTGGACTAGAACTGTTTCATAATAAAATTACAATGAGTTGCAACTGTGTAAACCAAGGCGGGTGTCTAGTTGAGTATAATTTTGAGATGAACTTTATTATTGGGTTTAGTTTGAAAAAATAGTAAACAACAAACTCTAAATATTTTCAAATGAAAATTATTCGATACTAACTGTGACTACTGCAGACCACACGACTGAGCCACGCAAGTACCACATATCTTATTTATAAATGAGAAAGAAAAGTAGACCAACATTCTGATAAAAGGTAAAATTTTCATGATAAATTCGTTGTTAATTTGTAATATCACCAAGTCAACTTATTGAAGTTTTATCTGTCATTAAATTTCTCCTATTTGATTTATTTCATAAACGTTATCATAAAATTAAATACAGAAGAGGCAGTTTCAGATAGTAGGGCTCTACATCAGCGTACATTTGAACTTCCAAACTCGTTGAATTAGGTCTGTCACGATAATGCCTGATAGTCAACAGGCTACGATGTCATAGTTCATCTTACAAATGCTATTTTGAGTAATTGTATCAAGCCAGATAAACTCAAAACAGCTTTTATACGTAATTTCCAAAAACCAAACTACTGATTCCTAATATTTGTCTACTTTCTTTTTTACATCAGTAAATCAAATTTTAATTTTATACAAGTGATTTTTGGAGGATACCTGAAAATTTCTCAAAAGATAAATCATGAAAAAATTACCTGAGTTGTATGGTGTGCGGCTCGTTTTATTGTTGAACTGTCAAAATTTTCATAAATCTGATCGTCAGAATCAGAATCATCGGGTTTTTGCTGTTGCAGCTGTCTGAGCAACTCCAACTCTTCTTGAATCTGAAAATAAAAATAAGCTTGAATGAATTGAAAGAAAAAGTTATTAAGAAATTTTTATACAATCAATCAATATACATATATGTACCGAGAAAGTATCATTGGACAGATAATTTAATTCTCAAATTTTTGTGTAGACCTTCAGAGTAGTTCATTGACATTTGACATTTGTGTAGACTTTCAGAGTAGTTCATTAACATTTGGAGTAGCAATAGTTGACTTATTAGTTACACGTATTCCATAACGTTTCAGTTATGAGGTACAAACAAGAGGTACAGAAAGAAATTTTCCAGAGAAAAATTTATGGTGGTTAAAAAATATTGTATGCTTTTTTAAAGAAAAGTATAGCTATTCGAATATTCTAGGTAAATCGTTACCAAAGTTTTGCACAACACTATGTTGGATATCAAATAACTTTTTCTGTTTTAAAATATGTTTTTCCGTTAATCAGATGTCGCCACCATACGAACGAAAACTCTCAGAAGTTGAGAAACTTGTGCGAACTAAGGACTAAGGAGGTCTTACCTTTTAACGTGTGATTCCTAACACGTTCAAGCAAATCAAAGGCAGAAAACGAGTTCTTTGACGCACTGTGAATTTTTGGAAACCTTTCACAAAAAGCATATACCATTGTAAACATTAAATTCAGTTTCATTTACCTACATGTATCTAAGACCTGTGACAAATTATTGAATAATTTGTAGATATATGAGCATCAAGGTAGCATCGAAAATGGTACATGAAACTTTATCATCTGACAGTTAACATCACACATTATGTTCCTTAAAAAATGGATATAAATTATAAGTAACATAACTAATATATTGAAGTCGCTTCTCACAAAAAAAATTTAAAATATCAGCAAAAAATGGCATACCTTACTTATTTGGCACAATTATATTAGAAAAGATTCTCAAGTGTACACCAGAGCAATCGACTAGAGTACATGAAGATAGAAAAAGGATCATGACTGGTGGAACAAATTTAAAGATCAACTAATCAAAGAAATAAACATTAGTACCAAAAAGATTGTAGAATCTGCATTGTTTCGCCCTGTAACCAGTAAATTACGACTAATTCGGCGAATACAAGTCATACGTTCATTACCGCCTTAGACACAAAGAAGATTGTAACACCAACCATCAGAAAAAAAGGTTGAAGAGGGAATTACTTCAATGCGTTTGATAAAACAGCGCATGAGCTTATCATGTATTTGCTCAGATGCCTTGAAATATCTGACCAAAAGTGAGATGGAGAACTTGCTTTACCATAATATGTGGTCGAGCTAGAGTCCAGACAGAGAGGGTCACTTTCAGAAGGGAAGTACTTTGAGATTCATTCTTTTCTGCAACTCACTCTTGCCATTATATGTTGATTGCAGGAGTACTCGTGGATACAGCCTTGGTTGCCCCAGAAACCGGAGAGATAAGTTTACCCATTAATTTAGAATGGATGATCTCAAACTTTGTCTGTGTGGAAAAAATCTCCATCAATCCTTGCAGGTGGTAGAAGAGTAGATGTCTACTATCGACATGGAATTCATAGATAGTGTGCAACAGTCAGTCTTAACAGAGGACGATTTGGGGATTGCGTAGAGGATATGCAGCTCGCAGACTGACGCACACCATCTGGATACCAGAGAGACGTACACTTACCTTGGAATGGAACAACGCCATTTCCAAGAGGTAAAGAAATCTTTACTGAGCAAGTATCACCACAAACTCCGACAGATCTGGTCAGTAGAACTATCGGGGAAGAACAAAGATGCTTCCACAAATATGCTTGTCGTTCTGACTCTACTCTACTCTATTGGAGAACTGGACTGGGGAGGAGCTGCAACAACTCGACATGAAGAACTGAAAAATGATGTATCTTCATAGGAGTTTGGAAGGTTTTACAGTTATATATTCTTCGAAAACTTCTGAATTTGGAGTGTTTACATAAAAAAATGGTTTTAAATAAAGCCCGTAAAGCCGTCAGAAGTTTGAATCCATGGTTCGTAACCATGAAAAGGTCGAAGTATTACTGTTTAATGCAGCTACCCTAGCGGCCAATGAACTTGGCTTGGTTTTTGACATTGAACGAGATGACCAAAACTTTGTCACCTAAATGGAACCCATTCAGCAAAAAGCCCACATAGAAACTGTAGAAATCAATTTACTCCTGTGGCTTCATGAGGTCGAGCAGATGCACGGGTTAGCCTTTAAGAATTCTGAATATTTTGGTTTATCCAAAAACCTTCACCTTCTCTTAAGTTAAGTGGGCTGAAATCGGAGACCGGGGAATTGCTCAGGTCTGCCAAAATGATGTTTTCAATAACTTGGTCTACTGTGGTCGAATGATGAGTAAAGATGTTCTTAACAGTTGATGCACAGCTTGCTGCGAAGTGCCTAAGACCTTTATGAATTTGCTGTCAGCAAAGCGGTATTACGAGTGCAATATTACCGGCTTTTCTACACTTTTGACGGGACACTAGTACTACTTTTTGGAAAAAAAAGTTTGTGGATTTATACTTCTCAATCTTTACACATAAAATATGGGAACCTTCCGAATGCAGAAAGAAAGCAAT
Organism: Leptinotarsa juncta; assembly: GCA_015342185.1. Lineage (NCBI taxonomy): Eukaryota > Metazoa > Arthropoda > Insecta > Coleoptera > Chrysomelidae > Leptinotarsa > Leptinotarsa juncta. The sequence goes on along the minus strand of WOGJ01183592.1, from coordinate 877 downwards.
TAAGTTCAAAATAAACTCTTTACGAAAATGTGTAGATTATGCTCAAATATGAACTTTCTCAAAAACTAACCTCTCCTCAAAACACATCCCTTTCAGTTTGAGCTAGTATTGCCATTTGCTCTAAGAGATATTAAATACTTTTTGGGGAATGAAATTATTGGAACTACTTCTAGACAGTTACAAGCTAATAATCCTGATATAGTCCTCGACCATCAAAGACATTATTTTCAGCTTAGTTTCACTAGTTTTCAGAGGCATCTGGCTTCCCCAGGAGCCTCAATTTTCAGCTCGAGATGGAGCAAATATCGCCCAAAAAGAGGAGAAAAGGCAGATGAAATATAAGTATTTACTCTTCGAACTCCGTTGATTTTTCCGAGACCACTCTGTTAAAATGATTGCTCTAAATATAGGAGTCTTAGGTGGAATGAAGCCTTCGCCACTCTATAATCTCTATAATCTAAACGGCAAAAATATTCGTCAGATAAATGCATTCATGGTTCGCTACGTAACCCACTAGGGCATACGATTCTCTGATCCAATAATCACTCATCCCACGCTTGCAAGAAGTAGCAATTGAACAACCACGAAGGTTATTCTGATTAGTAATAATAATAATAATAATATTCTTCATTCAGTAGAACACAGGATTACAAAAAAAAATGAAACCTATCAAATATGCTACAACATTTCCTATGCAAACTGAAAAGGCGGAGTTCATCTTGAGCACCTGGAGGGCATGCACAAAGATGGTCTTCCACTCAACCTTTGGACAAACAGAACAAAATATCGCAGACAACTAATGAAAATTGAGTAAAACTATAGATATATGTGCTGATTCAAATAACCGCTTTCTAGATATTAGAGGATTTCATAAATT
>WOGJ01183361.1:0-13011 GCA_015342185.1 Leptinotarsa juncta | reverse complement strand
CGATGGTTGGTATGAGAGATATAGGGCTGAGATTAGAGGAATCATCAGAATATCCACCCTTATGCAGAGAGAGGAATGACCACAGAGGTTTTTAGAAAAAAGGGGAATATGCCTGTTACAAAGGATAAATTTATCAGTGAAACCAGTACATTTAGGGCACTAGGCCACCATCTTTGGCTTTCCATCTAATTCCTTGGTCAGTCAAGCTTTCGAAATGTGCGGTTGAAATTATCATCTCATTACTAGGAAAGTTTTGTCATATTAATCCAAAATATAGTGTTAGACATTTCTTCAGTCTTAGGTTACTGTTTTTCTGACTAGACATTATACTGAATTTTAGCACCAATGGCAAAATCAACAGCAGCATAATAACTGGTACCAACCCCAACAAACACAGTATCAACCACAGCAATCACAGTACCAACCAGTACCTAACCAACAACCTGCTCAGACACATCAGAATTATTGGCAACAACCTTACAATACTCAAGGTTACAACCAAAATGTCCAGCAGGCTTACGGACAACAGTATGGAAATCCTCAAGCTGGAGTGTTTCCGAATAATACTGGGTATGATGAAATTTTTGTTTTTTTATTCTTTCATTCATTTGTCATTGAATTTTTTCAAGGTTTCAACAGCAGAATTATGGAATTCCTCAATATAATCAGCTGGGTAATCAAAATAATGTTTATGGAAATGCAGTGCCTCAAACTGGGCAGCAGAATGAAGGAGATGCTTGGGGAGACTGGGCATGGGGTGATGAGGATAATTCGAACATTCAACAAAATGAAAATGCTACTGTTCAGAAGCAAGAAAGCGAAATAGGTTGGTATTTTTGTATATATCATTATAAGTCTTTGATGATAACTAAAAACGATACATGCTTTATCTATATTTGTATACTATACTTCTATATTTCCATATCTATACTTCCTAATGTATTGATATCTAGTGCAAGGTTATTCAGAGAATTCAATATTCTAAACTTTCGTCAGATTAATACTTTTTTTGACCACTGTTCAAGTGATTATGACAACATGTCGGTATCAGTGTGTTTGGAAGATCTCTGATTTGATTTAAGACATGCATAAAATCCTTACTTATGTCATGTGTTTAAAATATCTTTGAAATATATTTTTCCGTTTACCAGCTGTCTCATCCCTACGAACAACTTTCAGAAGTCGAAACTTCTACGAGCTAAGGACTAAGGAGGTCTTACCTTTTAACGTTTGATTCCTAACCCGTCATTATTGATTAATGTGAACTTTCATTTCAGAAGCATACATAATTGTAATTATATTTCGCATAATTATTTTTTTTTCTTGAATATGAGAAGATGTATTGTTTTGGAAAAGCAGTGAATTCAGATTTCCCCATTGTATCATCAAAATGGCAATGAAAAATAGTGCTGAATTCAAGTTGTATATTACAGAAAAGGGCTATGAAATTACTGTAAAGTCAAGCTTAGAGACTCTTTCAGAAAATTTTCCACTATCGATAAAATTTCATTGGACGTTGAACTGTTCATTCTCATTGCATCCTTAATAATACTCAAAAGAGTAATTATGGTTTCTGACTTCCAGCACGCCTTGAATTTAATCAAAGATTTTGTCGGTTGGTAGCCGGTCTGTTCAAGGTGGGTGCTTTGTTCACTCACTCGAACGATCGATTTTCACTTGCTTTCAAGTGTTAGGTTAAGTTCAACCCGTGTTAGGAATCACACGTTCGTTCGTAGGGGTGCGACAGCTGGTTAACGGAAAATAGATTTTAAACAGACAGATATACTACTCGTACAATGGTGGTAAATTATCATTATGAGTAAGAATTGCAAACCTAGAGAGTCTTGCAGGAAATTTTCCACTTTTGATTAAATTTCAATAATCGATAGACTGCTCATTCTTGGAACAGTTTGATGGATTTATGAAAATTTTTTATTTACACCCTTTAAGATACTCAAAAGAGTAATTATGGTTTCTGACTTCCAACCACGCCTTGAATTTAATCAAAGATATTATATACTACTCGTTCAATGGTTCATTATGAGTAAGAACTGAAAACCTAAGCAATCTTCATTTTAAAAAAGCAGTGAAGAATTTGCCAGCTGATGGGCCATATTATATTTTAAACGAGTATTTTAGGGATACTTTTCAATACCGTGAGTACTTTTTTCGTTGTATTGATTCTTAATCTTAACTATCTTTCTATTGAAAATTCTTTTACTGTGCTGTGCAATATATTTTTCACATTGGTCAGGCTAAGTGAGGTATTTAAACTCGTTTCAAAGAACACGCAGCACATATCCGATTTTGGAGACCAGAAAAATCTAGTGTCGCTCAACTCGCCTTGAGGGGCGGCCATAGAATAAATGAGGTATATCTAAAATTGATGAGATCAGTACATGGCATTAGATTTTTTTATGCTTTCGAAAGTCTGGAAATATCAAAAGGCGGCATGAGAACTATGAATAGTGACAAAAGTTCATTTCAAACATCCCATTGTTTACCTTCATATGTATTGCTCTGTTAAAATTAGCAGGAACTTCCACGAGAAAATTTTTCGCGAATTTCTACCAGAAATCAACGTTGAACAGTGCGTTCATTAACACTATCATTGCCGAATCTTTATTAATTTTTCAGACTGTTTCGGCAGCGCTTGGGTTCAATTTAATTTCGTATAGAAAAATTGGCGAGAAATCGCTTAACGACATCATGTAGTAATAAGCTGAAAAAAGGCAATGAATAGAGTACTAAATTCTCTATCGATTAGTACGTACCACGACACAGCAGAATCAATATTTATTGAGATATGGAGCTACAAAAACACATGACATTAAAACGGACAAAACTTTGGAAATAACCTAGGAGGTGCCCTGTGTGGTGCTTCGTTACCAAATGTTGAAGCAAGTGTATTACAAAATGTGTCAAGTACAAATCTTCTATAAACTGTCAAACTTTTTGATGGTAAGGGCCCAGTACTGACTTATATACTTAAAAAAATAGGCATGTCTTGCTCTTTTTGTTCAATTCAATGATAAAACCCGACATGTTCACTTTTATTTCTTTCAAAAAAAATTGTAACACATAAACTTCAGATCTAATCCTTATTTCAAATCACATGTGAACTTCTTCTGATTTGTTGATATTATAAGTTTGAATATTGCGTGCAGCATCAATATTTGTAATAACCAATTTAGTTTCTCAAGATGTGATTGAAGTGAGCTTTTAATGATTGAAATTATAGAATCGGACTTAGCAGATATGTCTTTGTTGTGAGGGATTATGGATTTTGAAGCACCTCCAATTTTATGTGTTTTCAAAATTACACACAGGTACTGAAACCTGGCAACACAGGATGTCACAGTCTCATGGAGACTTTTTTACCTATGAACAAATGTTTGCATATGTCCTATTGCTCTTCAATATCAGTCATAGTTCAATTCAGTCTATAGAAAATCATTTCATTGAATATTTTCGTGATGAATCCGTGGTCTATTAAACTACATGTTCAAAACATTAGTACGTCAACTATTTATTCATGAACCAATTATTTTTCCAGGGAATAGTTTTGCCAACGATGAGACTTGGAATTGGGGGATCGAAGAGGCAAAACCTGTTAATCCGGTTCAGACGAGACCCGTTGGAGATAATGCATCCGAAATCAGAGATCAGTTTCCTAAAACGAGTCCCCTCGTAAAAACTGAAAATAATTCCGACTCACTCCACTTAGACCATGTGCAAGACAATTCTAGGCTCTCAGCTATACGCAAAAAACTGGATACGCCCCAGTGGTCAACCGAGTCTCAAATTTCGCAGGAGTCATCTGATGACGTCGTTCAGACTTCAGAGAGTGATAAAAGTCACATGATGTCACGCAGTTCTACAATCAGCCACTCTCCCATATCTGGAAACGACTTGGCCACGATACAGAACCAAGAAGAAGTTCCTATGAAAGGTGATACTTATGAAAATAAAGAAATAGTATCCAATATCAAGCAGGAGTTGTCTCCAAGTGTTAATTCTACTCCCCCACCTCCTAAGAATAACTTGACACCTCCACTAATGCCGCCTTCCAGAGGTTCAGATGATTCTAAGAATCCTTACAAGCGTACAGAGGGTATTGGTCACAAAACGAGTAAGTTTAGAGGTTCAGCCGTCATGCCTCCTGATACTCGCCAAAACGTATTCCAAATGGGTAGTTTTCACAGTCAGCAAGTAAATTTGGAGACGCTTCCAGATAATTCAGAACAACCTGATTCAATGCCCAACCTATCTTTCCAAAGGGCGAAGCCTGTGACGAATTTGCCAGATAACAACGAAGCTCCCATTAATGACAGGAATCAGTATCTGGAAACGGGCCAACTTTCCGAAGGTAATTTGCCAGATTATAACCAGGAGAGAGAGGATAGTGTGAGGCAGGAAGTCAGCGATACCTTACCTCCTCCTGGTCTTAGTCGCATGGTCCCAGGACAGATGGAGCAAAGCGAGAACATAGGGAATCTGGGAAGTTTCGGAGATGAGCCACCACCGGGTTTGAGTAGGATGGTTCTGGGGCAGACAGAGACGGTTTCTAGCGTTCAGTCAGTCTTGACTCAGAATGACGATCCCAAGTGAGTGTATTATTAAAACAGAATATTAAAAAACCTACTGCTTTGAATTTGCAGATTGGGTGTGCTCCTCTTCATTACAGCATCTACAATTGATTGTTTGTAGCAATATGCAGTATTTGTAATAAAAAACTGAAAGGGGTATATCTTTAGAAGAGATGATTTTTTTTTAAATAAAGGTTTTGGCATTCTACTTCTCTATTTTTATACAAAAAAATTTGGGAATCTTCCAAAGATAGGTAGAAAGCAATCAATTTCGAGAGGGTTTTTTTCTTCCCGTTTTTTGTCAGAAAGTTACTTCTTTGCAAGATCTACACATCTTTGTATAGAGTTAATTTTTTGAAATCAATTGCTTTATTCCTTTCTTTGGAAGATTCCCTCATTTTTTTGTATGAAAATGGAAAAGTAGAAAGCCAAAACCTTTATTTTCCTTACACAATTTACTTTTTTCACTTTAAATATCCTCAGTGCTAGGTGCCCACTAATTATATGAAAGGAGTATAATCAATGGTCACATGTTACAAAGAAAATTTTGATTTAAGTACAATTAGAGAATGGTAAGACTGGTTTTGGAATTGAATCAGATAACATTGCTACACAATGAAGTGTATGAAAGAGGTAAAATTTCATTTACATATAACACAGACATCCTCAATGGAGACATCCAATGTTTCAGAATAAGACACTTGTCTTATTGCTTCTTCAGTACCAATCTAGATAACTTCTGTTATCTTAACCCGTAAGTACTACCCACATGAATATGTTACTTAACCACTACAACTAGGTCCCTGTGACCCGTTACAAAAATAAGCAGAAAAACTGAACTATTCTGCAACAATTTATTTCAAAATTAAAACAAGTATTCTCTGATATAATGTTGACTCATTTCAAGTATAAAAAAAATCACAAACAATTTGGACAAGTTGTTTTTGCACATTGCAAACATATAGGTTTTTTGCTTATGTTGCAACTATGGTTGGTTTTACGGTCGTTCTTCGATGGACATACAGAACATCTTCTTCTTTTTGACCTGGAAACTTCAGCGGGTAGCTCAACAGGGCGTTTTGGATCAATATTGAAGATATCGGAGGATGTATCTCGTAATTTGCGATTAACTTTTTTTGGAAATTCGATGTCTAATTTGTCCTTACTCACTATCATCGAAATCATGGACTTGATCATCAAATTGCCACTCAATTTCACTGGCTTATCATGATCACTTATTTCCTCAAAATCCATTTCTTCAACATCACTTTCATTTCCATAATCAAGTATATCTTCAATAGCACGCAAACGATCTCCTTCTTCGTTCGAAACATCATCTTTATTTTCAATATAATTCCAAAATTCATCATTATCTACTATTTTCATCAACTCTTCATCCGATAACGGTCTATTAGCCATTGTATCTATGAACAGTTAGTCTCTGTTAGTTGAAAACAATAATATCAAATCAAAACTGTTTCTTTACCTCAAACAAAAAGTAGGCTTGATAAGTAATTTAATTCTCTATTCAACAATGTTTTACTTCTGGAAATTGGATCAGTCGTTCCGGAGTAAAAAGCAGTTTTATATTCATTTTAAGAATCTTCAATCAAAATATAAACAAACAAAACTCACTTCAGTTTATTCCAAGAAACGATTAAAATGTTCAAAATTCACTTTCTGGCAACAAAAATGTCTATTTACAAATTTATTTTCTACATTACGAAATATTTTTGTGGTAAGTCCGTTGCAAGTACCTATTTTTCTATGCACGAGTTTTGAAACGAACTGCAGTTGTATATCGTACATTTCTCACATCTAACGTCTAGAGGCCTCATATCCAGATGATCGAGTAGGCCATTCAGAAGGACCACGTCAACTATCAAATGGTTTGGATTAATGACAAACCCAAATGAGTTTTCAAGTGATTTTATGTTTCAGCAAGATGAACTTCTAATATAATTACGACAGGCTGGTTTGAAAGTGTGTGATGCGGAGAATGGATCACTTTATTTTTAGAAGTAAATCAACTCGGCTTATTTTCTGACATTAAATTAAAATAATTATCAAACTTCAATAAGATTATGTGTGAATATGGTAATAAGTGAGCATAAATTAGGTATAGATTGTAATCATCAAAGTCGTCTTTTTATTTGTTGGATATTCCTAGTTTAGTTCTATTGACTACTGGAAGCGTTATATTATTATAAATTATAATTCAATTCAAATGTCTTTTGCATTTATTGTGTAAATGACACATTATTCTAAACATTTCTCTTTTAATCTCCGATGATCATAGTGTCATTCTATAAATGAGACTTCAATGCATAGAAAACTTTCAGAGACCTCCACACCCTCATATTGATTTCATTCGTTCAACAAGAAGCCATATCACCAGGACCATCTGAACCATAATACTGAATTGTTTGTTTCTGACTTATCAAAATGTACTCAATAGTAGACCAGAGGTTCCATTTTTTTATCATAGATCACTTTCAAAATTTTGCCGATTCCGGTGGACCTCCTGCAGCTACATTTCTACCATATTCTCAAAACTCGACATAAAATGTGAAGATTATATCTAACTATGGAAATTTGCATTGTGGCTTTGAGTGGATGTAAAAAAAGTGAAGTTGGTCAATCAAAAAAGTGACTCCTTCCAATTTTACTTTTTTGGCATCAACTCACAACACGAGAAACCAATCAATTCTGACTTATTTCATTTAGAAAACTCACCATTCGGTGTGGGAGAAATAAAAAGAAAAATAATTTATTTTCTTATGTAATTATTACACTGTGACTCAGTCGTATTGAAATTGAAATCAAACATTAATGATGTCATTTCTACACTACCATGACAATCATGAAATAGTAATGGGAAAAATATACTTGATGGATTGACAGAAAATTACCAATATTTGGCTTCAGTTTTGTTAGAAATAACCGCGTTCTATGATTTTCAATCTCCTTTTTTTCTTAAAAGGTTTATAACGACACTAAAACTTTTCTCGACAAGATATTACGAGGGGAATGCTATCAAAAGTTTTCTCGCAATTCCCCACAGTCCGGAGTATCTTTTGGGTATTTCTGTCTGCAGCCAATATGTTTGATACCATCTTTTAAGTTCCACCTTCAGCTCCTCATTATTGCTAAGTACGAGTATCTCCTCCTGCAATATCACATTTGCAAGTTTTAACATGTAACAGTCGCTGAGTTTCTCAAAATATCATCTGCCTACATTGATAGGTGAAGTCAAGCCATTTTTGTGAACCTCCGCTTACGAATTGTGAACCCCATTTTTGGTCACGCCAAAGTAGATCCCCGTCGAGTCTCTCGTGGACCCCTGCGGGAGTCCATCTGGACCACTTTAGGAATCACTGGTTTAGACGCTACAGTTTAACATATACAATAAACCTTCAAATATGGGACAAAGTTACCAAAACTTCAACAGAAAGTACAGAATATTATTATATATGGATGTTCACTATGTGACTAGTAGTATGTCACTATGTGACTGCGGAGTTTTGGCCAATTTAACCTGAATTTACTGCAATATGCTCGAAGTCGTTTATGGATATTTCTGATGTAAAATTCGTAAACAAATAATAGGTTTGATCATAACATGAAAATATTTTTGCTAAAATGTGTTGTGCATAAAATAGGTTAATAGAACTAGTTTAAAACATATTATTTATAATCATGTTTCTGAGTAACAGTTGAAAAAATCTGTTTAAAATCTGTTTTTCCGTTAACCAACTATCTCACCCTCTGAACGACAACCCTCAGAAGTTGAAACTTGTGCGAGCTAAGGAACGAGGTCTTACCTTTTAACGTGTGATTCCTAACACGGCATCAAGATATTTCCACAAAACAGTTTACACCAATACAACACGCCTGAAAAGCTATTGTTCAGTTACAGTTAAAGTGGTGGGTACTTAAATAAGTTATCTTTGATGTTCATCAAGTATAAGCCAGTTCCATCACATATTTCAATAATTATGTTAAAAACTTCATAGTACCCTTTTATTAAAAATGGAAAGCACATATTTTGTTGAAAAATATTGGTAATAAATTTTATTTGGTTGTTTCAAAAAGTATATTCCGTTGTTTAAAATATATGTGAAAGAAATTATTTTACATTTTAAAATAAAACACCTATAAATGACAAAAAGACAAGATGAATAATTTTAATGCAGAGAAACAGAAGTAAATATGGAACTACAATAAACGTAAAATAACTTTGCATTTCAACAACCTACTGTCATAAAGAAGGATGACAATGCAATTCAGCTTTGTATAAATTCAATATAAGCCCTTTCCAAATATGTTCGTTTGTTGAATCATACTCCAACCTCACAAAATTTCACAAAACCTTTATTTACTTCTAACTCATAATACACGCGTCTTGATCCCCTACATTTTCAATAATCTACTGGACAAATATCCAATGTTTACCTCCTAATTGTCAGAACACCGGTTCAGGAAAACAGGATACGCAGTGTAGTTTAATCCACTCACCCTCGCCCTGCGAAAACGATATATAAATAACTTTATTTAATAAATCTTCGACTGGACCTGGAACTTGGTCGGGGGCTAGTCAACAAATAAATAACTGTCAATTTATTTTTCCTTCCCTTTATTGTTCAAATATAATTCCATTGGGTATTTTGCACACGTTCATACACAGTTAATTTTCTTTTCTACAAATTTTCGTTTCCTATATATAGAAATAACTGTAGGGAGGAAAATAGTCTTTTGGGACAGTATCGTAAAGGCTGGAATCGAGCGGAAAGGGCGAAATCTCATATAAACAGGGATTAAGTATTGAACAGGGGCGGCTCCAAGCGAAAAGAAGAGTGGTACATCAAAGTGTCCAAATGAGAGTTGAATAGTAGGTTATGAAATTACTTTATATTGAATATTACCGATTTCTGACGCACAAACGCAGTGAATGTTCTAATCTTATCAGTCTCACATTATAAACGAGTTTCATATGCTATTTTATCGCCGACTGGAATGTCTTTTAACAAATGATTTACTCTAATATCAAAAATGTTTTGAAAGACACTTCTGATAAATCAAATGAGCTTGATGTGGTGCTTCTCTAATTCAATTAATTATTTCATAAATGAATAATGCTACGTCATTTGTGAATTGTATTATAAAGATATGAATTCGGGAGACGAAATTCTCGAAAAGGCCGAACAAGTTAAGTATCGTTCCGAAAATATCGGGTTGATGTAGAACAAAGAATTTAGTAAATTTACGAATTGATGAAAAAGAAGAATGAGAATATATATTTTCCAACGAATACAATTAATTGTATTCGTTTGCAGTAACGTTACTTACAAATACAGGTGGTATAAAAACATAGGACGTTTTACTAGTCAATTTCTATAATGATTCCCTACCACATAGTAAAGGCAAAATCCATCAATTTATTGATTTTAGTTTCCTTACTTTTATAAGATGTATTTCATTATAGTGAACTTATGAATTTTATTAGATTGTGAATGTGAAGAATTGGCAGGTTTGTCTAAAATTATTTTGATACACATAATACAACAGTCTACACTGTCCCTTTTGCAATTCAACAATACAATTTACCAATCACTAACAGAAGAAATATCGTAGGCACTAACACCAAACCCTTTATAATGTGGTTTTTAATTTGAGGGAAGGGGAAGGAAAAGTTCATTTAAACATATGTTACTGGACAAGAACAAAACATTATCTCAGCTCATCCCCAAATAAACCTGAGCACCGGATAAAATTGGAAAAAAGGATCTGAGACTGATAACGGACCTCTCAACAGATATTGTCCACTCGGTGAAATCAGTGGTTCGGCATATAAAATCTGCGTGGACTTGGACTTCTTGAACTATCAATGAAAAATTTACCAAGAAGTAAGATTAGCAACTTTAGTCTGACATACAAAAACAGCTCAAGTGAAACAGCCCTGCATTCGAGTAATTTATGAAAAATATTCTTTGGAGAAAAAACAAAACCTGAAATGAATATAAGTCAGATTCTAGATTCAATAAAATATAGATCTGCGAAGCTGAGCTTCTTTGGTATCTGATCCTTCTTTGGCGCTTAGGGTCCAATGTTCAAGCATACATTTCACTTAATATCTCTTTCATGATCAGACTATCTTGGTAGTCTTGTTCACTTGTATGTGGCTCCACCACTAAGCATAACATGAAGCTGCTGGATTGTATCCATCCGCCTGAATTGAGACAAGAACATCACTTGCAACCTGGAACATCAAACAAAGCTGGGAGATGTGTCTCTCTTCTATAGATACTTTCACGGGAGGTGTTCAAGTGACTTGGCACATTTGATTCCACCAAGAGCGGTACATATTAGAAATACGCAACGAACTGTGGCTGCTCATCGCTTGAGGTGAATCGCTACTTTCGCACAGGCACCGGTCTTAGAGTGCCTCAAGGATTTTTCAATGGTGTAATTTTTTGTTTATTCAAGGTTTTTCTTCTTGAAAAAAAAATTATAACACGAGTAAATTTCCCAAGCCGGTCCTGTGAGCAAACAGAAATAAAGTATCAAGGCGAATTGTCACCCCCGGCACGGACGTTCTTTATTGTCCTGTAGAGATAAAGGTAATGCTACTATTTCAACTTTTTGCCGGATTACTATTCGTGATTAATTTGAAGAAATTATTTAGGCTTTATGGCAGTTTTTGATAAAGGCTCCACTAATGGATTCGTGCACGCCGCATTGAATCCACTTTCGGGAATCTGGAAAACTGATAAGTTTTGTTTTGTTGTGTGGAACATTAGTTCCCATAGTTTCGACAAAGATGAAACGGTTGAAAAAGCCATTCCGAAGAGTTACATATCATCCTTGAAATGCACATCATATTTTGGGATGTAATTGTTTGTGAAATGACAAAAGAGCCTTTCGAAATGACATTAATGAAAAGTTTATCTGTTGTTTTGGACGAGACATCGCTCACCATAATACGTTTTCTCTCACCCCAGCATTATTTCACATCAACACAGAAAATGTGTTTTATCCAATGACATGACTTTTTCGGAAACTTGACCTACGGACAATGAAAAATAACATTTTTATTGTTTATATTACCTTTTTTTGAGATATTTCCTATCAAGTCAGTTAAAATTAGAACAATTCAATAAATTATAATAATTTCAAATTCTATTGGATAATTTTATCAAAATGAATTTGCCCTCAGTGTCAGCTCAATTCTCCTGACAAATTTATGGGCAATAAAGATTAACCCACTCTGATATGGTAGATTGTAAAATGACAATCACTGTTACATTAGTTATAATTTATCTTTTCAATGGAAACATTTTGTTTACGTCTTCGAAATAAATACTAGAGTGAAAATATCACATGTCTTTGTTCTGTTTCATCAATACTCACTTGTTTACTTAGTTATTTACTCAGTTGTATATGGGCCACTTTTAGTATAATATATTTAGTACTAGTGCTAATCATAAAGTGCTATATGGCAAAGCGCGGCCTTCGATGCGCTTTTTATAGGTACGCACCGCAGGTACCCCGGCCGGTACCGACGCAATCGCATGTCCCTGCATTTTAAATCTAATATCTTCGAAAAGCAATCTGTTTAAAATATGTTTAAAAAACTAGGCAAATGAGTCCTTATTTATAAGTATCACAACTCTATAAAAACCGAAGAAAATTGTAGCGGGAAAAGGCATAAAGCAGGTCGGTTCTGTGACACTTGGCGAAACAGGTATACTGGTCAACAAATGCTGTTGGCAACTCCATACCTTGTATGTTTATTCTCCTCGTCTGCGATATAACGATATGTTTATAAGAAAAGGGCCACCAAAATGTATAGGCGCTGGCAACAAAAAAGATAACGGAAAAGGCAAAGGAAAGCCTAAAGGAAATGTAAATAAAGACGAAAAACTAGGAAAAGTGAAGAAAAGGATATTAAATTAAAGCAATACCTCTAACGATGATGATGCCTATTTTTGTATCATTCGCGGTGCCTCCTATAATGAAGATACATCAGGTGGTGAATGGATCAAATGTAACTCTTGCAAGTATTAAACTACATTTTATATACTTTGTTTAAGTCTAAAGACGATAATAATTAAGTTCAAAGACGTTTATTAAAGACTCATTACCTAGCTTTTAAGATAAACAATGTGCCATTTTCTACCTCATCGTATGATGTTTAAGTAATATGTCTAATTAAGTTCAAATATAAAAAATATGTTGGGAAAGAAAGTTTTTGGCTTTCTAGTACTCCATCTTGATACAAAAAAAAGGATGAGGGAATCTTCCAAAGAAGGGAAAGAAGTAATCAATTTGAAAATAAGTAACTCTACATGGATGTGTATTTAAACGTATTTTGAGATTTCGTTTATGTTCAGATAGTTTGTGATTTTGTTATTGTGAGTTT
>WOGJ01183348.1:0-11197 GCA_015342185.1 Leptinotarsa juncta | reverse complement strand
TTTTCAGCTATTTATTTTTATTTCTTCTTTTTCGATTTCAAATCATTTTACATATTAGACAATGGAAGTCCGAACTAGTAAAATTCAGTACTTGGCATGTTCTATATGGGAGCTCCGATTTTATCGCGGAAAATGCTATCATGAACAAATAAGTCCAACAAAGCCAAATTTTCAGAATTCACATATTTCTTCGATGGTAATAGTGTAAAGGGCTTACAGAGAGGGGTGGAATGTTTTGCGACAGTATCAATAAGACTATAAAGTAATTATAGAGTACGAATAATACTTTTCTCACAGGTATAAATATCCCCAACAACGCAAATTTTTCAGAACTTGTGATTTTTTTCAATTTAAATAATATTAGATTGTTTCAAAAGTTTTGTCCGTTTTTATGGGTCCACTTTGAACTCATTTCTATAGGTACTGCTGTTTAGCAAAATAAAATGTTTTTAAGATATTATACTCGATACAGGTTGAATATTACTGGTTCTACACCTACACTACACTACACTACACCAAAGGTTCCAAACAGTGCATCATAAGTCAATACAGGTTGCAAACTATATTGCATTTTTCATATGTCTTCAATAGGGACGCAACATAAAATATAAAAAATGTATTGCAATTATTGAAACTGTGCCACAAATTTCAATCGGCAAAGTTATGTCTCACATGATACGTGCCTAGGTAGGCTTTTTTATGGTGAATTCATTAACAATGGAAAAGTATAACCAAATGCCGGTTGATTTTGTCCCATAATGAATAGAAAACATTTTTCTCTTTGACTTATATACTTTTCCCAATGCGTTTTTCCCTACAAGAGTTTCACAATGTGGCATGTTGATTGTGAATCCATAAACTGAGTAGAAAATAACTGTAGTGTATTGTAGTATATTTCGAAAATGTTGCAAAGTAACCCCCCTCCACGGTACCTGTTACCCCGGCCATGACACTGAACAATTTCGTCATTTTCACACTGCGCATTGCACATGCGATCTGCGAACTAATAATTTACTCGACTTCATATTTCAGAGGTGTTTTTTGGCGTTTAATCGTTTTCAAGCGTGTATTCAAAAACGATTCGTAATGACGTCATTAATAATAGGTAAGATTCGCCAGAATGGAATGATTCAATTTGTGTCAGATGTCAAATTCACTAATAAAAAAACCTTTCAATTTTCTTTAACGTCGATTATAATCGGATTTGTGCGAGTAATAATTTTCCAGCTTTATTTTGTACATCCTTACAATGTAGGTTTTCAGCACTTCATCAACTATATCGATCAAAAGAAAAGGAGACACTGACAGCTGTCGTAACGTAATGTCAAATTCCGTTTCAAAAACAACCTCACGCTAGTTTTGAATCATGATGAATACGTTTCAAATAATAGATGATGTGACGTCATCGTTTCAACGCCAGAATGAATGTATTTGAATCACAGACGAATACGTTTGGAATACATACGCGCCAGAAAACGCCTATGATTAGATTGGATCTCTCTCTCTCTCTAGGTTTTCTTGGCTATTGCTTCCGTGCGGCGCATTTAGCCAGTATTAGATTGGATAGTAGACTAACCTGGGAGGTTGATTCCCAACATGAATATATCAACATTTTTTTCCGTTCTACATTGGATTTTGTCATATAGTTGTGTATCATAGGCGTGTTGTGGTATATCTAGATTCAAGCTAAACATACAATACCCAATCATGAATATAACTTGCATCTTACCTTCTTTTTCCTCATCTATTTGCCATCATGTCTGCGCTACTTATTCAGAGTCGGAGAAACGTTCATAAGGCACTGCACAACTATGCACTATAACCACACACGTCTGTCTAAGTAACCGTTATCACAAAATTAATTTTCGAACTTATTGATAATCAAGAAATACAAATAATATATGCACGCCACGTCCAAAAAATAGATTCGTTTTTCCTCTTCGTGATATCGTAATATGTTTCAAAAAAGAAATGATTTTCATAGCCCACTTTGTTGTAGCTAGCAAAACAGGGAATAACGTCACATTTCTATTCAAAACATAGGCTTGCGCGCAAAATTAGATAAGAAGGGAACAAAATAATTTGTGACGATATAAAAATGTAAACCATATCTTTTTCATAGTAGATGAAAAACGATAGATATTGCTTCTAGATAAATATCTTACACTGATTTTATAACAATAATGTAACAGTAATGTAACGTTGATCGTGGATCTGTAAATCATCGAAACACATAATATTAGTTGTTTGTCGGGAAATAGCAATGGATT
This sequence comes from Leptinotarsa juncta, assembly GCA_015342185.1. Taxonomy (NCBI): domain Eukaryota; kingdom Metazoa; phylum Arthropoda; class Insecta; order Coleoptera; family Chrysomelidae; genus Leptinotarsa; species Leptinotarsa juncta. The sequence goes on along the minus strand of WOGJ01183348.1, from coordinate 8,927 downwards.
TTTTTTATTGCATAATGGTACGGGAGATTTCAAATAGTATATTGAAGTCATAATCCTCGAAGAGAAACAAAGTTAAATAATTATTTTTATATCTACTGGCTACTGCTCATGTATCAAAAAATACAATGATCATATTAATAATAACCTTTGGGAATTCGGGATTCTAGGTACCTATAGGCACACAATTCTCAGACTTAAGTCACTTTTCACTTATCTCACGGTGTACGATACAGACTTTTCACTAATGCCTGCGCGTTTTTCAGCTATGGAATGTTTCATTGAGCGCTTCCCATCTTTAAAATTAATTAAAATCAACTGAGTGTCATATCATCGAAATTTTTCATTCAGTGTTACTGTCTTCATTCGGGTTTGAAGGCCGTCGTATAGTTTGGAACTGCATCCTAACATTTCGCACGAGTGGCTGGCTTCTTCAGAGATTTATTCTTCTTGATAATTCACCAATGACTGGTGATTTCTTGTTCGTAGGTTGTATTCATGTTGACTCAGCTAGTTCGCTTCACTTGTTAATGCGTTGCTTTTGGTCGAAGTGTTATTACCTGTTGATGACGTAAGATTGCATTGCGCTGTTGCCACGTTAGCATCTTTTAGTATCGGATTCCGAATCCGGTTGAGCTTTACTCCTTTTCTGTAGTCGTTTTCCGTATGTTTAGGGATTTCTATGGCTTCCCGTACAAGCTGATTGTGGTATCCATGATCAGGGGCAAGTAGTTTCACATCTTCAAATAGTAGCGCGCGTTCCGCTACTGCTGATTTGCCCATTTGACAGTTTATCTGATGTTCATTAGGCCTTGTACCCATGGATCTTTTGGTGGCACACATATAAACTTTTTCGCAGGAGCATGGTGTAAGATATACCCCCGCAGCAGATAGTGGATCTCTTTTGTCTTTCACATATCTCAGGCTTTGTTGTATTTTCTTAGTCGACTTGAACACTGTTTTCATTTTATGCTTACCCAAGATTTTTCCGATTATATCTATAAACCGAGGGTTGTACGGTGAAAATGCAAGTGCAACCGTTTAAATTTCCTCCCTATTTTGACTTGTAGAAGTCTTCAGTTTCATGGCCTTGTTGATCTCGGTTACACTGTATCCATTCCATCTCAAAGCCATTTAAAGATGCTCCAATTCTTCCTGTAGGTGTTCCGGTTCACATATTCTAAGGGCACGTTCTGTCCAACGATTATGGACATACAGGATTGCTTACTTTTGCGATTTTGTTAGACACGTCACGTGGTTTCGTGACGTAACAGTGGTGACTCTGGATTGATTCGGTACTGCACTTTTAAATTGAAATAAACAAATTTCAGGTGAATCCCTTATTAAAATATTATTTTTATATAGGATTGAATACTTAATATCTGTAAAGTGTCCAGCTTCTCACTGGACACTTTACAGAACCGCAACATGTGTTTTGGTATTCGATAGCTTTCTCAAACGTTTTCATGAATGTATGACAACTCGGGTTTCGCTAGACAATAACTTCATATATCTATGGAAACGTTCAAGGAACTACTGTAAACACGTGTTGCGGTTTAGTAAACTATCCAGTGAAAATCTCACAATGAAGTGTTACTTGAATACAATCAAAGTAGTGAATTGTTTCTGATATATAATTGTTTCTGGCCTATTGATAGTCATCATTGTAAAGAGAAAGATGAAATTCCTTTTAGGTAATTGAATAGACAAAATACTAAGGTCAGTTACTTTCTAGAATTCAAACATTTGTGCTGTTTCATACAATTAAGAGTTGCTCATCTTTGCACTTTTCTACACTTAATTGATGATGGTCAATGTGCCAGTAACGAATGTCTACATCTTGCATTTTGTGTTAGTGTTTTTTTATTGTATTTCCATCGAATATTACAGACAGAAATAAGAAAGATTGATATATTTCTTCATGTTTAATCATTTCAAGATTTTTAAACTCTAATCTCACCTTACGAGAACTGAGGTAATAGGTTAGAATCCGGTAACATTATATTTATCTTGATACTCAAACGATAAATTATAAAAGTTCAACATCAAAGATAACCGATTATTTTGTAAAACAGAGGGTTACGTTATTTAAAAATGTATTGCTTGAAATTCCTACCTAGTCTGGTCAATAAGTTGAAATTCGACTTTAGGTCGATGATGGCCACTATCTTGCACTGATGAGTGGTTAATGAGCCCGAAACCGGTTTGCAAGTGTGGCCGTTCCAAAATTTAAGTTCGACTCTTTCAGTTGTATTGCCAATTGCATATGCAGGAAATTTTCTGTGAAGATTCCTGTACTGACGCCTGTCGGATATAATCCAACACCCTTCATGGTATTATCCATGGGAGTAGTTGTTTTCTGATAGACGTCAGTCCATTCAACCTAGTGTGTAGGTATATTCGAGACTGGCTTGAACGTTTAAAGTTCATTTCTTTAGATATTTTTTTGGACAGGCTAAATTTGACCGGTGGCATGGGTAATGTTGGCTTTGAGGACCGCTCTGGTTTGTAGTTCATTCGCATACACCCGCAACTTGAGGAAAACATCACAAGAAAAAGTCTAACGGGGTTAAATCGTATGACCAAGGTTGGCCAGTTCACATCACCTCCACGTAAGATGTCTATGGCCTCAAATCGCTCGTGCAGAATATCCAGTGTGGCATGAACTGTGTCGTACGTATCGCCGTCCTGTTGAAACCACATGTCGTTGGTGGACAGATCATCCAATTCTGGCCAAATGAAAATGGTAATCAACGACATCAAAAACAGCGGTGGAGTTTTCGGCAAATCTTGCGTTTCTTCGACGTACGGCTTTTGGTCGATCGTTACTGGCCCAGTAGACTCCAATTCATCTACCACATTGCGAACAGTCCTCTCAGTAGGACCATTATGGCGAAGCGCGCGGTACGTTGTCCGAACAGAACACCAATTTTGTTAAAATAATTTTATTATTTGCACGTGTTGTTGAATGCTATATCCATCCATGGTAATTCGGCAAAACAGACTGAATAAACGGCAACTAATTTTAAATGTTCAACAAGATAATCGTTATCAACTATCAAAGTTCAGAAGTCCCTGTTGAAATAATACTCTATAGAAGCGAAAAGTATAATGATTGGATTAGATTGTCGAAGAAGTATCCCATGGCCTGATTTACTGCGACCTTTTCAGATCTATTGTGGTGGTCCTTGGTTGTTGGAGCTTATTGTCTAGCTTGATCTCTCTGATGAAACTCCATAGCCTTGACATTGACTCCTTCATATAGCTGGCTGCCTCTGGTTTCTATTCTCTACATCTTGCGTGTCTCAGCCTTGCTATCGTTTCGCATCAATAGAGCACATTCAGTGCTGTTTCTTTCTCTTCTTATCAGAACCTGTATTGGATTTCTTTTGTCAGACCCATATTGCTCATATGTTTTCTGAGTCGGCTATACTCCGTAAGTAGACCCACCACTACCCTTACAACCTTAAGGTTGTGGTTTAGCAGGTCTTCCGTGAATCTGGGCGATGGTTTCTTCATGAACTCTTTCACCTGCATCATTCCTGGAAGCTTATTCCATCAATTTATAGGTTTGGATTGCATCCATGAATTTATGGATGTCTTTATACATGCTTTCGCTACCCCAAAGAAAGGTTTTGGACCGATCAAAGCCTTGGAACCTCATTGCCCTTGTGACCATCTTGTGCGGGTACCCAAGCTAGAGTGATCCAATTTTGGGTACTTAGCTCTTCGAGTACGCTCAGACAACTTCCCACCAGTCTAGAGAAGAATTGAAATGACCTAAGTGCCTTAATTGCCGCCTGGTTGTCAGAGAAAAATAGCGATGGTTTTATTTGTGACCTTCTGCCTGTTTATTTTCCCTGAATGTATAATGATAATTTTGTTTTGATTTTCCTTTCCTTTCTTCTTTTGTCTTGACAAACATGACCCATTCTTTGGTCTTGTGGCATGAGAACTCAAGAGGTAAATCCGCCCTTGTCACGTTAGAGACTATATAAGAGGCGAGAACTTCTTGTATCGGTAACAACACTATCTATAATCGGATCCAAAAATCAATATGTATCCGTATACGGCATCTTTGATTTGAAATAACTATGTCTAGTGTCTAGTTCCGTCACCAAATTAAATTCAGTTCACTGGTTTCAGAACTATTTAGACTGTGAAGACAAGCGTTTATCACCAAATAGATTAATAACTATATGGAAACAATTCAAATTTAAGGAAGTAACAAACAGGTTTCTGATGAATCTGAGAGCCTCACTACTAACCAAGTGGAAACAACAAATTCCACATAAAAGAAAAATTAAAAATACAATGAAAAATCAAATATCTTCGCGAGCTGAAAATGTATTTTCATCATGGTAGTTTTCTCAGGAATTTTCTGTCTTCTCCTGACTTGTCTTTATCAAGATGACACATTCTTCCGTCGCGTTGAGACATTATTTTTTAGGAGGAAATCCACTTTTGACTCGTTCGAGACAAGAGACGATAATTTTCTTATTTCGTGGCAACACTATTTACACTCGAATATGAGAATTTCATACAACTATTGTTAATAAATTTTTGAAGCGCATGATTAAACAATTTTTTGCAGTAAAATATTCCTTATAACAGATTGATACGTATCCAAAAGGCAGATGATTATCCCCCTCATTTCATAGGTATTCGGATTTCTAGTCAGATCCACGTTTTTATTTAGAAATACTTAAAAAATTTTGGCATATTATCTGATAGTCAATTCGGATTTAGAAAAGCGTAGTACAGAAGATGCCATATTGAATTCAATATCGGATATAAATAAACCACTAGATAAAAATTACCCATTCATTTTCGTGGATCTGTCAAAAGCATTTGATATCGTCTGTCATCGAAAATTGAGTGATCAATAAATATAAAATTAAAAGACAACCCATTGTACATCCATATGAGACTCGAACAATAAAGCAATCTACAATTGTGCCAAACCGAGGAAAAATTACAAGACATTCAAGCATCATATTAAAATGTGGATAAAAACTACCAAGAGGAAACTTTTCAATGATTTCATCGACTTGAAATTTTTGTAATAAACTGTGACCACGCTCCATATTACCCAAATGTTATTACTCACATGAAAAACTACCCACAAAAAAAACTATCTTCACTCGGGAGGGCGCGCCAGCATTATCAACCAATGATCACTCCCCACATCGTGAGGAGTGGTCATTGGTTGATTATTATTATTCTCAAAATAAGGATTTTCCTTTCAGTTGAATTACGAAGGTGTGATTTGAGTTATTTGATTCCCGAAATGCAACTGTTCATTAAATACTTGCCACCTATTTTTATAACAAAAATTTGAGGATACAAGATAATTTTTAGGTTTATTATCATCATCGTATAAACCTGTTTTTTTATTTTATTTTCACAGTTAATATTGAAAAGTAAAATAAATTTTTGAGTATCATTTCCGTATCTGAACATCGTGTTGTTATAGAATTTTATAACTGAAATCAGCCAACAACGTAATTTCAAAAAACTCCAATTTTCTCAGTACTAAAATATAAACAAGAACTTGAGCACAACTTGAACTTGAACAAAAAAGTCATAATTATTCAGTTGGGAAAACCAAGCTCAAATTTTTTAAATTTTGCTGAATACCATAACTAATAGAGCAGGATATATACTTGATTTGCAAACGCTGTACCTTCACTTCCATTGGAACAAACACTATTTTTCAAAGAATCGTGCGTCATATACTCTTGTAAAATGGTACACGAAAAATCCTCCTAAAAACGATTGACCCAGAGAAATTTACACAGTTTAATTTTCCCCTTGAAGATGATCACTTGGTGATCGAAACACGTCTCGAGGTGTTAAAAATAACGATGTGATGTTGGGAAAGAGCTCCAGTAATATACAGAGAAAATTGTTAGCTTTTAGACAAGCTCAATTGAATTTTTTCCCAAAACGCACCACTTTGTTGACACCTTAATCCTGTTCCCACCAGAACAAAAAATATTGTCAGTAAATTTCAGTAGTTTGGACTTCCATTGTCTAATTCAATATGATATAGAATGATTTGAAATCCTTAAAAAAATCAATAAAACTAAAACGAATAGTTGAAAATTACAATTACAACAAGCCAAAAATAACACTAGAATAAAATTACAACGAAATAAAATACAAGCAACAATTGAAAATTGAACAATTGGAAAGAAATAAAAAATATAAGATTTCAAGCCAAGTTACTTCACGATGTTTCGATTGTTAGTATCCACAATCGTCTTCGGGTGATAACTAACTATACTCAGTTGTCCGAGAGAAGTCTATTTACAAGTCATTCGAGTGCTTTCACCTATCCCCCTTCCCTCGCTCCCCTTCACCGGTTTAGTGGGAGCTGACCGTTTGGCGGAAGTTTGCCTTTTTCCGCTTATGGGTTTCCATATGTTGCGTATCTTTACGCTAGCTTGGCTCTGTGCGCTGTTGGAGAATATATATGCGGCTTTTGTGAATGATCTCAGCTTGGGACCACGTGATGTTATGTTGATGATCCAAATATGCTCTGCTATTCCTGATTTGCTGATTCCCTACGCTGTGTGTGTTTCTTGTACTCGGCAATGCGAACTTTCAATAGCCTCTTAGTTTCATCAATGTATGATTCTTCGCACTCGCAGGGTATCCGGTAAAGGCAATCCTTGGATTCGCAGTCCGCGTTTGACACCTTGGTTTTCGCGAGGTTTCTGATATTGTACTTGAATCCAATTCTTTTTATCCTTTCCAGCAATCCTCTGATGTAACGAAGTGCAAGTACAGGTTGTGATGGCTTCTCTTCCTTTCGGGGCTCCTGCTGTCTTTTAGTCAAAATCTGTTCCACCATCACTTTGGAGTAACCATTTAGTTGAAGATCATTTTTGATGATGCTTAGTTCCTTTTCGAAACCTCCCTTCGTATTTTCAACTATTCATTTTAATAATTTTTCCAGAGATTTCAAATCATGTTAGATCATATTAGACAATGGAAGTCCGCACTAATGAAATTCACCATGAATTGGTAACCACCTTCGAACAAACATTAAATACTGTCAGTATTGTTGACCCCGATTATTGAAATATTCCAAGTGTGTTTTTTTAGGTCAGGTCCATATTTACAAGCTGTTTCAATTTTAAATTTCGAGATAGATATAATGAGCATTGACCTGATGCAGACAAACACTTTTCTCTTCAAGTGAAATTCAAAATGTAAATCAGATTATACCTTACACACCTGTTCAAAAAGTAATTAAAGGTTTTGTGTTGAAATATTGTATTGTATAATTTATTTTTATCAGTACATAGTAAGAACTACGTGTTTGGATTTTTTATCTCATTTCAATTAATGATAACTCACCAGTTTCGGCAATTTTTTCATTTCTCTCTTCAGGTTGCAATTTTTGCAGAGTATGCAAACTCCTCAATCTGCCTCTCACCCTAATTATCATACCCATTTTCATCAACGAAAACTCATAACACACTAAAGTTCAGCTTCGAATACGTCTCCCAACTTGACACTAAACCTCCACGTTTTCAGTTTTCTGACGCTGTACTTTCAGCGGACGCACTGAAATAGATTTCAGGAGAATCTTTTCCAAATCCTACTCTTTTCTTATTATTGTGAATGCTCCGACTGCGTTTTATTCATGTTTTGATAAATATTTATCTCAGTGTGGCGTTTTTTTATTTGTGCGAAATTTTTCATGGGTTATTTATGTCTCTTGGTAACTGAAAGTGTGTTGCCAGTTGATTGGAAAATACCCAAATCTCGGATTTACCGTCATGCTCACTGAATTAATACAGACACATATTTATAATGAATTTGATTTGTTCGGACTTCCATTGCCTGATTTTATATAAAATGATCTGAAATCCTTGCCATATTAGGCAAAAAATCTGAAATGAAATAATAGTGGAATAATATACTAGTAAAAATAAAACAATTGAACAAAAAATGAAAATTAAAAAATAAAAGTTAAAAGGTTCCAAGCCAAGTTATTTCACGACGTTTCGATTGTTAGTATCCACAATCGTCTTCGGGTAATGACTGGACACTTCCTTCGAGAAATGACTATTTATGGGTTATTCAAGTACTTTCACTTATCTCCGTTTTCCTTTTCCCGCCATTGGTTTAGTGGGAGATGACCGTTAGGCAAGATTTGGCCATTTTTCGCTCGATTATGGGTTTCTTTGAATTTCCTCCTAAACCAATGTTCCTCACTGTGGGACCACTCGATGTTTTTCCTTGCAATGGTTGTATTATGAGGAGTAGAAATCTAGACAATTTTTGAGTAGCCAACTCTCTGGAGCTAATGATCGGTCTGAGTAATTATGGAATTACTGAGATGCTGTGTACGAAACTGTTATTGACAACTGAAAGACGAATTCTTTACACAAGATGAGTGACTGCCAATGGGATCGCCACTTTCACCAGTCATAGCCAGACGACACCTTCATAATATGGAACATGGGAATACTCAACTAGACGCCTTCATTAATCACATCAACAGCGTAAGACCTTTCATCTCTTTCACAATGGAGTAGGAAGTCCACAACAAATTGCCATTCTTAGACATATTGGTGAAGAGGACCTACACTAAGTGGAAAACATCTGTATATCGAAAACCCACTCACGCAGGGCAGTATCTGAACCACGAATCCAACCACCATCATTTGAATAAAAGAGGAATCATCAAGACTCTATCAGACCGTCCTTCCGGCTCAGTAATACAAAGTATTACGAAGTACAACATCAGAACCTGCTTCAGATCCGGAAACACTATCCGTAGCAGCCTTACAAAAACCAGGCCACCAAACGCGGTTTGCGATTCCAAGAATTGCATTTACCGGGTACCCTGCGAGTGCGGAGAATCATACATCGGGGAAACTAAGAGGCCATTGAAAATCCGCATTGCTGAG
>WOGJ01183187.1:0-10462 GCA_015342185.1 Leptinotarsa juncta | reverse complement strand
ATTCTTCTATAATTTCGCAAAGGGCAGAGGCAGAGCAATTTCTTGCAGATTTGGGAATCCTTTTTATAATGTGACTGGATCGTTTCAATGAGGACAATTTTTCATGAAACGTAGTATTGAATGACGCATCTTTATTAGAATTAGGCAACAGAACAGAATCGACAGCTCGTGTGAAAGCTGATTCATTCAAAGAGGATTTTGTATTAGAAATTTTATGAACTCTACCATTATGAATTCTGAGACCTTTCGTTGTTTTAAAGGATTTTTCACAAATTTTACAAGATTTGTTATCAAGAGAAAGGCCATCGTTAGCAGTCATTGAAATGAATGATATACAACTACGGTTTAAAATGAGCAAAATATGTGTTTTATATATATAAAAGATATATTTTAAGAATACTTAGCTTTTAGTTGAACTGGTCCACTTGAATTGAATGATTTTTCACCTCCTGAATTTGACGGACTTATTTTAAAATATGACAGTTGTCAGAAAATTTCTTCAAATACAAATATTTTTCTTATTTCGGTGAAAACTGGCCGAACTGCAAATTCTGTGGGTCTCTCTTATTGTTATGGATTGTTAATTATTTCGGCAGTGAAAAAAAAATTTTTTTTCACGGTGAAAAACACTTTTTTTTCACGATGAAATTTTTTTTTGACAGATATGACACATATCATGTGTCATTATTATTTTTTATTATTATTACTTTTTACTATTAGGAAACCAGATTATAGTGAACAATGTGCAGACTTATTCACTAAGTCCTTAGCTTCTGCTAAACTCCAATGTTTTTGTGAAATAATAGAACTTATAATTATGAAGAATAACTGATAATTATTCAGTAGTGGTACGATCTCATCTCACAATTTCTAAAATATTTAATGTATGTATTTGGGAAAAAACATTTGAATATATTTTGTGAAAATTATATAGGTATGTTGAACGATTGAATTTATAATATTGCTAGTATTTCTGTTATCACTATTTTATAATAAGCTATTCAACAATATAGAATTTCACGAAAGTAGTAATATATTGAATAAACTAGTTGTTGAGGTATTGAGAATGTTGAGATTTGAATTCACAATACCTCAAATCAATTTGTCATATTTTCTGACTTTGAACATATTGTCTTTTATGTAATAACTTATTAGTAGAGTGTAAATAGTTAATCATATTGTTACGTTTCTACCCGTGGGTTTACCAATAATTGACTACACTGTACAATAATTAAACTCAACTTTATTTCACTTGTTAATACAATACAACACTTTAACGAAAACTTCTCGAAGCAACGCCATGTCTGTAACGGTCACTAGTGCACATCGAGTTAGTCGTGGTTTTGGTCACGTCACAATTGTTTTACGACGTGGATGATTCACAACAATATAGATGTTATTTATTTTGGTATTCTTCATTTAGAATTTTGAAATAAAGAATGTATTGACCCTTCATTATGTATTGTTCTCTACTACTCATAAAAGCAATAGTTTTTACATTTTCATAAAAATATGTGTTTCAAACTACTTAATCCTATTTCAGTAAACTTAATTCATGTCTTACTTATTTTCTTCAGCAGAATAATCCCAAGCTGTTGTGAAATCTCCCATGGGAGGTGATTATTTGAGTTCCCAATGTCGGGCACATTTGACTGAGAGAGGTATTGAAGTAGTGCCTCCAAGTATGGTGGCATCGAAGGAATTAACCAAGCCTGACGAATCTCCTATTTGGAAGCGCTTTAATGTGCCAGACAATTTAACAGAATCTTGGTATAATTTCATGATCAAGGTAAGAAAGTTCATAATAATATAACTCAGAATTCCATTCTATCATCACCCATATTCTGAAATCCATTCTAGTACTCATCAAAAACATTCCTTTATTGTCCAAACAGGTGTAAAACCTACTTACAGGATAGCTTATACAACAATCAACGACGAATACTAATGATAATAAGTCTAAAGAAATGAACTTTCAACGTTCAAGCCAGTCTCGAATATACCTACACATTGACACCTATCAGAAAACAACTACTTCCCTGGCTAATACCACGAAGGGCGTGGGATTATATCCGACAGGCGTCAGTGCAGGAATCTTCACAGAAAATTTCCTGCATATGCAATTGGCAATACAACTGAAAGGGTCCACCCCCTTCAATTTTGGAACGGGCTCATTAGCCACTCGTCAGTGCAAGATAATGGCCATCATCGACCTATAGTCAATGATATTCCATAATTGAAAATCGGAATTCTTTCATAGTATTTCATTCCTCTTCCTAAGTTGGAGCGAACAACAAAATGTTACTCCATCTAGTGGACGAGGTACTAACCAACTGCATATACAAAATTTGCCCGATTCCTCTGAATCCTGAACCTACTGTGTAGGCGTAATGATAATAATAATAATAATGGGTTTTATTGATTGATATGAAAATGTAAGAAATTGTACTAATTAAAGGGCAGGATTCAAAAGGCGATACAGAAATCAACGAAATCTGAACAGTTTCTTTTTCTTCCATCCAACAGTTACAAATATAATATGAAAAATCAATTTAAAATACTGTTGTGTTACTGGCATCCTCTTCCTGGAAAAAAATATGTCAAAGCTCCATTTGGCAACACTTCTTGTCCCTATACATTATTCAACTGCTCACGATTGATTATAACTTTTGCAGATGCATATATGTTGGGTCTTTTAGAAGGATGGGCCTCACATTCAGCACCTGGAAGAGTTGTTTGTAAAAAGTTTGTTAGTTCATTGAATTTCGTAGTTGGCTTCAGCCTAGTTACATGGAGAGAAACAAATCTTAGAACATATTCTTGTTTGGTTCAACCTACCTGGTATCTGCGTTTTCTTCTTTGTTGGACTTGCTGTCAGCCTTCACTATCTACATGCTCTTTATCGATAGGATTCACTTTTTGAAGACTCATCATGGTTGTGGTAGACTTTGCTGCCACCTTAGAGGCAGAACTAACTTGTTTTTATATAATTTGATGATGTTTTTGCCCTATTTATTGATTATGACCATTATTGTGTTTACAATGATTTCGAGTTTGATTTGTACTCCCGATTTAATAGCACTAGATCTTACATATGATGTACTGTTTGGAACCTTTGGTGTAGTAATGAATATTACTGGAGTTTTTTCCCCAACACCAAATCGTTATTTTTATACCTCGACACGTGTTTCGATCACCAAGTGATCATCTTCAAGAGGAAGATAAAACAGTTTTATCTTCCTCTTGAAGATGATCACTTGGTGATCGAAATATGTGTCGAGGTATAAATCTAACGATTTGGTGTTGGGGAAAAAACTCCAGTAATATTCTAGATCTTACAGTTAATGTTGAGGTTTTTACAGTATTTGCATTAATATAATATCATATCCCAATTAATGAAATCCTGAATATTCTCAGTCTGAATACATTCAGTTCATGTTTTCTTCAGCAAATATTGATGAAATTTTGGAATGAATTAAATTTTGAGTTAAATTTTCACTTTATCACACTACCAGCCCCTTCGAGTATAGAAAAAAACTTTTTGTAAAAATATTTTGTTTAGGAGACTGTCTTATACACTGCTACAAAATATATAAAAGCAATATATAGGGAAATAATCTACATAGTTCTTTTGTACTACTATTCTATTATCATTTACTGAAGTTCTAATGAAACGAGCAAGAGTGTGAATAATATTTTGTCTTTTAATATGAATAAAATCAAAATTATAATTTCAAATTTAGGTATGGTAATTTTAAAGCCAAATAGAAGAAATAGTCTGGGGTTTCTGTGGACAGCAACTTCACTGTCTTGTTTTTAATATCATTTAGATTTGACCTTGAAAAATATGAAATAATTTTTCTTATTGTTATATTGTGACATCTTTTTTTAATCCATCCACTATTGATTGTTTTCCTACATTGTCATTGATCTGAAACTGAGTTTGTAATAATGTTATAGGATATCAGTTAACGGTTGGAAGCAATGTCTTCATATTTTCATTATTGCCATAAATACAAAATGATAGTAAGAGAAGTTTCGCTTCATTTTTGAATAGAGGGCTTTATTACCAAAATATTTTTATATACTCACAATTATGCTTAAAATTAATAATCTTCATAAAATGGTAAAATCTGTATTGGTTCAATCAATTAATGTTGAAGTTTTCCACATGAAATTAGGAATGTGGTAAACTGTTATTTGGGTCAATAGTAATCAGATAAAAATTCAAATATTTTATAATTTGTGTTTTTAAGGCTATGTACGGAAGCGTTGTTGTGACAGGTGGAAATTCAAGTCTTCAAGGTTTCACTGAGAGACTCAACAGGGATTTAGCTGCAAAAACACCTCCGGTAAGTGACATTGTTCTCGTTTATAAAATATCCCAGTTATTTGGAACCTTCTCTAACATTTAACAACAAGCATTGCCATCAACATTCATTTAACAACCCAAATATTTTTAAAGGTAGTTAGTGTCATTTTCAAGTCGCTATTAATATCACGTTTCGCTGACGAGACCACTATTCTTTGGCATAGCAATACCAGTGAGAGTTGTTGCAAGAGAGTTAGACACTACTATAACAAGATCAGTTTATTTTACACAAATTGAGCCCTATTTACGTTATGGAATTTTTTTCTGGGAAAATTGTGCAAAATTTCGTTTCAATATGGTATTCTCTCTACAAAAAAGATCCATCAAATATTTATGCAAGGCTAGCTTCAGGGATTCATGCCGCCCATTATTTGTGAAGTAAAAAATTCTGACCTTAGTATGTCTTTTCATTTTGGAAACAGTATTTCTTATCCACAAAAAATATAAAAATCAATTTAGTAACACCTCAACTTATAGTACACGTCAGTCTTACTCCGTTTCCCTTCCCACACCTTCTCTAGCCCTTACACAAAATTCTATTATTTTCAATAGCAAGAAGTTATTTAACCACCTTCCCATTAATTTAAGGCGAATATATAATGAAAAGAAATTCAGAAAGAAAGTGAAAGAATTCCTTGTTGGGAGGCCCTATTATAGTGTGGACGAATTCTACCAAGGCTTTATCGAATAATAGGCATACGACTTATTGATGGTTTGTGGGGTCTTTACACCAAAAGAGCTGAACCTGATGGAAAGAAAGATGATGGAGATATTAGGTTTTCAACTACACACGCTTGAACCTACTATCTGTATATTCTACTACTTGAGGAACTTAAATTTACAGAATAACGAGGTATGTCATCAAGTGGTTTGAAAATTTTTATAAATTCTTACATGAAAAAAAATGTCAATAGCTCCCTCATTTTCCTAGATGATCTCATTCAAAATCTTATATGCTTATGATTGTGCTCATCAAATATATTTCCTATCAGTTGAAAATTCAAAACATAATCATAACAGTGAATTGAATTTATCTGATGTCGAGGGATTAGAAACAATATAAAGCTCGATAATCTCGTAGAAGCCAGTTTGATTCATGAAAATGATTTGAAACAGAAATCCAACGTTCTTTCCTTTTTGAACTAATTAAAAATTAAACGATATGTTACTCCTAACACAAATCGAAATATATTATTTTGAACTGAGCTTCCTCATTGTGTAAATGATTCAAATTGTTTTTTTTTGTTGATCCTGAGTTCGGTGGTATGTATAAAATGCCCAGCAAAAATGCTAACTGATAAGATGGCCCACGGCAAAAACTCAATGTGAACATATTTAATTTGAATAAATTGGTAATAAAACAACAATATAATAATATTCTTTAAACAACAATTTTAGTGGGGGACTCGAAATTTTATACTCTTTTTTTGGGTTTATAACCTTCCACGATCTGAAAAAATAGAGAATCTGCTGAAATGAAGTAGAGGGCAAACTGAAAAGTTTACCTCGAAAAGTTATAGCGTAATATAAACTACTAGAAAGTCTAATTAGTCAGTAACTTGTCATGTTCATAAATTTTGCCTACAAATTGAAAAAGTTTAATATTGATAATTAGCTTTCTTAAGAGGATAACATTTCCGAAAACAATCCTTTTCAGTTTTCAAAACCTAAATTTTTTCTCATATCTATAGGTCTTGAGGTTTCACCTATATAACTTTTTCCACAGGAATAAGTTATATTGTAAATAAGTATAATCTTTCAACCTTACTTTCGGGTTTAGTTTGTGTC
This sequence comes from Leptinotarsa juncta, assembly GCA_015342185.1. NCBI lineage: Eukaryota > Metazoa > Arthropoda > Insecta > Coleoptera > Chrysomelidae > Leptinotarsa > Leptinotarsa juncta. Next base: position 4,302 of record WOGJ01183187.1, on the reverse strand, counting down.
AAAACGAGACCTCAATTATATTGGGGGTTCTAAAAGTTGTTCTTACATTATACTTATAACCGATGCATCTCAATTTCTCAGACAGGCTGAGAACATAAGGTATGACGTTAGTTGTCAGATATATGTATTGTTGTTGGATTTGTGGCGATTGTGGGATCTGTATATGTTGTTTATTGCTTTTACCAACTTCATTGAAAGCTCTTCCCACAAACTGCTCTGGATATGCGTTTTACTCCAAAACTGTTTTAATGATAGTTATTTCCTCTTTCATATTATGAATCGAATTGCAAATTGTATTTCCTTATCATCAAACATCTAACTATATAATAATATGACAATAATTTTCAATGCCTGGCAGAAACACAAATTAAAATTTATTAATCTTTCATTCTCAAAGTTTATATTGAAATGTACAGCCAGAACAACTGATGCTAGCAGTGATAATTGGGATAATCAGTGTTCTAGATTTTCCATGAAAATTTTGAAGTTACTTGTGGGAGTCTGTAAATATACAAGATATAAATATTGTAGGGTTTCGAATATATTATTGAGAATTCAAAAATGTCTTTCCATAATTTAAATGTAAAATTTACTAATAATTACAAAAAAAAACATCTCAAAAAATCATGAATAATAATAGTAATAATAGTATTTTAATACTAAATGATATCCATCAATTATAAAATGGCTCATCAATATTCAATTTAGTAATTAAAGAACAATCTTTGGTATTTGTTGCTGTTCTAAAACTACAGTTAACTTATTTATTATATTGGAATTTTTTAAATATTTGATTTTTTAACTCAAAATGATTGAATTGACTCAGACTTTTTTTACTAAATTAAGTTACTCATTTCCTCCCATGTGAATATGAAAAGTTCAAAAGTAGTGGTACTAACTCACATTGTTTCACTATTTTCTTTGTTTCAGCTTATAGAGTTAACCTCGTTATACATTCTGGATTGTCTTGCTCTAACAACGGAATTTTCATCGACGCCCATTTCCAAATTAACTGCAGCTGTCATAAGCTTCACTTTGAAATTGTTTAAGAAAAAATCCGCTTTAGTAATGTACAGGCAATTTTTGATGAGTAAAGAAATCCCGCCTGTCAGATCTATTGAAAAGCAAATAATAATAATAATAATAATTTATTAAACCACTGTGGTATAATATATATATATATATATATATACATATGGTACGTCAATAAAATCAAACTATTTACCCTTAGTACATAGTTGAAATGAAGTATATAAAAAAAAATCAACTGAAAATCATGAATTGTGAAATATATATTGCTAGAGAACCTTACATGAAATACACTGGTGAGAATATGCTGTGTGTGTCAGAAATTGTAGAAAGAAGATTATGACGATTGTCTCTATGAGCTATTTTGACGTATTTGGTTCCACACACCTGTTGATTTTACTTTGTTTTAGTTGGATTATTTTAAAAATTCACCCAGGAATCATGTGCATTTTTGAGTTTCTGTTCAAGTCATTATTTTCAGTTCATTTGTGATTGGTACTTGTACAATGAAAGTACCTTATCTTTGTCAATGCTGGATCAACTTAGTTAATAAGTTAGTAATAGTAATATTGAGTACAAAATTTTTATTATATTATTTCTCAAATATACCATTGAAAGTTGAAAAAAACTTGAAAGGATTCACATTATTATTCTGAATTTTGACTCTTATTCTCTTTTATACATTATTGATTTTTTATATAACTTTTCAATTTGATTTACTCTTCCTGGTGCAGTACCAAGGTTATTTAATTGATTTTTGTCAATGAGCTTATAATAATGTGATTTCAATGATGGTAATCACATTATTCCTCAGGTAGTTCAGTGAAAAACACTTTGCCATCATTATTTGGAAACACTACTGGTAGGATGTTAATTGTAAGTTCGAACAGGAAATCAGAAACAGTTATTCATATTTTTGAATATTTTAAAATTTCAATGAATTTTTTGAAAAATATAATTATCGACTAAACCTTTCAACCACATATGATATATCAGAATTTACTCTTCATAAACCCGATTTCCTGATCAACATTATTTTTCTTATATTCTTTCATGAAATGCTTATTTTTAGAGTTGGTGCAAAGTGTTCTCTTCGTTGAAAATTATTACAAGTCACGTGTCAGTTTGATAAATTGTTGAATAAACAGTTATAATTTGTAATTTTTGACCTTATGAGGTAAAACTATAGTTTTTGCATTGAAAATAAACATGTTATTTGAATGAATTACTCTTTTACACCCCAAGATACATAATTATTATTGACTACGTTTCATCTTGTGAAGATTAAATTATATTAGTGATTTTATGACTGGCGGTCACTAGCCTAAATTTCCAGAAATAGCTTTCAAGTGTTTTCAATTTAAATATAAGACATATTTCTCATTATTCAGCTCATATCTTGAAAAAAATGATTTTGTAAGAAATATAAAAAATGTTACGACAAAATTAAAAGTATATTATAACTGAAGAACTATTATCAGTTTTTTCACTTAGAATTTTAGCGTTCACAATTACAGAAAATATTGTTACGCTGTTGACCATTACGTGTGATCATCACTGGTCTGCTGTTTTCAAATTTGATTTAATGAGTGTGAACAGCTCAAAGAGTGATCCAGGAAGTTCTTCTGTTTTGTAAAAAAGTGAGGCAGCCATAGCAAAGATATTAGAACCGAGATGAGTTCAGAGAGCGATTCAAGCAGCAACATAAAATATGCGAATTCTAAAGTAAGTAAGTGGTTAAATTTGAATGATTGAGCATACCACTTAGGTGTAATATGTTATGGTGAGTACGTTACAAACATCGAAAACAAATGACCCACCTCTAAAAATTTCTTAAAAATGTAGTACTATGACCTACCTTGCAATGTAATACTAGTAAGAAGAACTCTTATAGGTTACCAACTCTTATTCAATATGAAGATCCATCCACTAATATTAACAATAATACAATTAATCTTTCATCAAATTTTTATTTAATATTCCTAGAGGAATAGCTGATCATATAATACCCATATGAAAGAGTGAAAAAATTAACAAAGGTATAAAAGATGTAATTAACAACTTTTTTTAGCTTTTTTCAAGTTATCTACAGCATTGGAAGGTACTCCTTATTTCTACATTTACTTCCTTCACTTACACTATTACCCTGAATATGTTTTTTTCGTGTTACTGTTGAATAAACTTAATATAGAGCCATTTTGGGTATTGTCAAATATTAAGAAGTGAATAAAAAGAAGTGTGACCATTACAAGAAAAATGTCCCAAAAGCAACAAGACTTTCAAAGAATGCGTGGGTGACTGTGGTTTATGTGTGTGAAGTTGCTTAGTGTTCATCCGTAGTATATCCTTCAAAAGCTACAACTTGATATTTTTGAGAACTTTGAGGGGAAAGTGCTAAAAAAATCTCGATCATTACTTTCAACTGTGAACTTCTAGCAGCGATTTCTCTCTTAATATTATTCCTACAGAAATGAAAATTCTAGAAAAAAAAGCAAAATTTTATTACTCTTGATATTTGTTGTATCTATTCTAGTTTTGGATCAATTTTGAAAATAAAATCAGTGTTTATGAAAATTAAAATATTTTTTTTAGTTTGACACCAAATAAAAAAAATATGTTTCCCAAACCACACTAATTGAAGAAGATTTTGCTTAAATTTCAAATATTGTGGTGGACACATATATATATATATATATATATATAGTTTTTTTTCTGATAAAACATTAAAACGGGTTTATTCTAACTATGGTAGTTTTTATATTGTAACGAATTAAAGAACTAACTGTCTTAAAATAATTTATTTTCACAATATTTCACTAACTAATTTATATACACACGTTTAATTTATATTCACAATTTGACTGATTCGCTTTCTAAGTACAGACTGCCCAACCTAGGGACTGGAGGCCGTTTATGTAGCGGCAACGAACATTGCAGATCTCTTCTCGTCATTTCGGCACGTTTCTGGAATTCTCGTTGCGGTTCTCGATGAGTCATGTGTTTGGTGTTGGTCAGGGCCGGTGTCAGATTCATTACATTGCCCCCTTCTTAAAGACGTTTCGTCCCGAAATGTCATCCTTGGCGTGTGTCGATACCTGCAGGACTCGCCATATCTACACTGTGAAGTTCGATGGAAGTAACACTCCACAGTCTTCATGCTCGGTCGTGGAAGATGGTTACCGCACACCAAAATCTGGATACCGCTGGATCTGAAGATCGTTTCCAACATGCTTCTCACAATTCTCCAGTCCAGCTTGTCGAGCCCAGAGCCTA
>WOGJ01183023.1:0-13439 GCA_015342185.1 Leptinotarsa juncta | reverse complement strand
AGGAAAACTACAGCTTTTCAGAGCCGAAAATATCCTCTGGCAGAAAGAATTTGTTTATCGATGAAGAAGTCAAGAATTCTATTAAGAGAACAGTACACTCTTTTTACATAAAAAACGAAATATCTGCAAATACGGTTGGTCGGTAGTCCGTCGGTTCGACGTAGATGCTTTGTTGACTTACTCAAATCGACCGCCGTGTTGTTGGTGGTTCAAGCCGCAGGCTTGCACAAGTTTCGACTTCTGAGAGTTGTCAATCGTAGGGGTGCGACAGCTGGTTAACGGAAAAACATATTTTAAACATATTTTTTGAACAAGTGGAGTTTTGTCAGTTATTCTTGAAGACAGTATTTTTCTTGATATAAGAAGAACTAGAATATTACAAGAGACCCAAGATTGAAAGAGCATGTTAATAGAAAAATCAGAGATTGAAAAATGAAGAAGACTATATAGGAGAAATAAAAAATCCAGAACACTGGGTAAATCTATTTTTTATTTGGTTGAAACATGGGTCAATGAGGGTCACACCGTTTCGAAGGAGATGTGGCAAGACCAGAACATCAAAACCCTGAAGTGTGTCTCTCAATACAGCCACACTTTTCTGCTCCTTGAAAATGGCTTCAAAGTCGTAGCTGAAACATTGAACATTGCAAAACTTTGAGCGCGGTCCAACCAGAAATTCAGATGTTCAAATTTCCAATTTATCAAATGCAGTAATTTTTTGCCTTTGTACATCTGTTTTTTTATGATTTGATATTCTAATTATTTTATAGATCTGTAGAAGGTAACAAACCTGAATGAAAAGCTATTTTGAATATAAATTGTCCTTCTCAAAATAAAATATTCAAACAAAATCTGTTTTCACGATATTCCAATTATCTTCGCATCATACAGAACATATCATCGGAAAATTCATCAACAACCACCAGTCCCACCACCATTAATACTCTTTTTAACGCAATATGATAAACAGCGTCGGCCGCCTCTTTTGAAGTTCTTTGTCTCAAGTCACTATTTCAATGTCTCATTAGCGGCGTCCTCAAGGGGCATAGCGGGTAGGAATATCTCAGTTACTTTGTGGATGGATTGCAGTGCCACTTGCTTGAGACGACTGTGTTGCTTTCTTTGATGTACCGGTATGTTTGAGTTCTTGAAGTTCTTTCACTCTCAGACAGTATCGAAAGAACTATAATCATCCTCAAGATATGATGATCGTATAATAAGGAATAATAATAGTGATTGGGTATTTTAAAAACTTTCATCAAAACGTAGAACCAATTTCAGCGTTCGGAAATCGAGGACATCCACAGTGAACCAATAACTCATACAAAGACACAACAAAAGCTTAAATAGCTAACATTACATTGACATTGTATCAATGGAATTCGGCAATCCTAAACGACATATAAACAAAAACTGTCGGCTGCTTTTCGGCGGTTCCTTTCCTTACCCGGCTTCTTTGTACGATCTACAATGGCGACCGATATGACAAAACACCGCAAAGGTGGTTGTGACTTGGAAAAACATTAGCCGATCGACACCTAAAGAGCACAAATAGAGATTTGTGAAGCGTAAAGTGGAATATATAAATGGTTTCGTGTCAACTTCTTTGTTTGTGCGGTTCTTATGAGGAACGGAAACTGTCTTTTGGGTCGTCGGTTTCTGACTTTGAGAATTGCTGGCTTATACCGATTTCTATTGACGCCTTTGAGGTGTATGATAAAGTCAAAGTACTTTGACGAGAAGAAGTTGCAATCACCGAACTTTATCTGAGCAAATACTTTGAATTATAGTTCTTTTTGCGTTTTCTCTATTGTCATATGCTACAAAATGATTTTTTCAAAGGTCTGGTAGAAACGATGAAAAGAGAAATGGAAATTTCTATGTTATTTTATTTGTAACTAACGTTACTGCAGTTTCGTCCTATATGGACATTTTCAAACTTTATTGTTTGCAGTACCGTTAATTACAAATAAAAGTGGTAAAAAACATAGACATTTTCATTTCTCTTTTCATTATATCTTTTCATTTCATATCTTTCCATCACCAATATTTCACAGCAGTTAATGGTTAACAAGAACTTTTAATAATGAAATTACAAAATACGAGAGTAATTATTCAAATTACTTACTACTTGATATTTACATTGCAGTAATACCTCAAAATGGTTTTTGTAGCCTATCTATCCTACTTCATTTCATTATTTTGTAATGTTATTACCCTGTTTCGATAAGCGATTAAAAAAATTATCAGAACAAAAATTCTTCTACTTCTACTTTTCCAGGGACTGAAAAATTGACCAATAATACGTCAGGACGTCACAATACCCTCTTCATTTAATACATAATGAACGTCGTTGAAACAAAGAAGGCACAGATGAAGTTGCTTGGGATAATAACTACAAAAAGTGTCCACTTTTCGTGATCTGTTTTTAGCGTACTTTGTCCCAAATCTTGACTCAGTTTATTACAACAATTTTTGCAGGTTCTGCGGTCAGTAGGTTTGTGAATTTTTCTTTAACTTAAGCGATGCATGTATATATCTGGAAATCAACCCTACATTAGAACTATTGATTACAAACTGAAGGAGAATAACAATATTATATTTTTTTGTTATGAATTACAATATACAATTGTGCCCAGAATCTGTGTAACGGATAAATGACTTAAGTAGGTGTTTAGAGTTTGGTGAAGTATTACTCAAGGAATTTGGCTTGAAAGATCACTGATCGAATAAACTAATCTGCTTTTTAAGAAGCTGAACTCAATTGGTTGAGTTGAAACAGTGACAAGCCACAATAGTTTCTTACAAGTTGCAGTAGAGCGTCGAATGGACTTACTTTCTTAGAATAAACCTACCAAACTAATCATCCCAAGGATCATTTCTCAATATCCGTTTTTCCCTACATAATGAATTAGTGAGTTTTTGAATTTGTATAGATGAAGGAATGAATATTATATCACAATCAAATCACTTCAGCATAACTTTTCTCAAATTAAAGTGCATTAATGAACATTTTTCTTGAATAATTTTGTTTTACTCGCCAACTCCATTTATGTTGCAACAATATTTAGCAGAACCTTTGAAAAGGTAACCTAAATAAATATTTCAAGAGTTGGGTATTTTTGTTCAACATGTCTTCTCCAATATTTTTGGTGTATGTGAAAATGCAGAGTTACTCTAAATTAGTGGACATGGCAATGAAACACTACTTCAGGCGGTTTTTCTCAACACTCAACCATTATTTCAATACCTCGACATGTGTTTCGATCACCAAGTGATCATTTTCAAGAGGGAGATCACACAGTTTGATCTTTCTCTTGAATATGATCAGTTAGTGATCGAAACACGTGTCGAGGTGTTAAAATAACAGTTTGGTGTTGGGAAAAAACTCCAGTAATATTAATTACTACACCAAAGGTGTTGTGCCACTATATACTCTCACATACAAAACCGAAAAACACAGAAAAGAAAACCGAAAATTGCATTCATTATATAAAGTTATATTGGTGAAACTTCGATACCACTTTTCTCCGCCACTTTTCTATATCCCGGCTATGATTTCCACTCCCAATTCAGACGTAACTTTATAATATTTTTTTACCAGAAGCAATATCTCCTATCAACGATAGGAAATGTTGAAACCCCAAAATCTGATGTTATATGATTTAAAATAATATCACAGAGGATCACTAAATTCATATGCTGCGTTTATCGATCACCATTATTCTCTACACTTGCAAACACCATTGACTTCCTACAAATCAATCATCCCAGTGCCGAAATTTCCATATTCGGTGACTTCAATGTCCCACAATATCGAATGGCTCAAATTTTCAAATACTAACGACGAACAAAATTGCGAAGCTAAATGAACCAACTAGGATCCTGACCGTGGTGTAGAATATGCTAGTCTTCAGGATATACACCTAACAACCAATTTAGAAATGTACACAAGTTTGGTATTACAGATCTCCTGAGAGGAAGGATCTTTCAGCTATAATGATCCATCAACTTGTTTTTCTGAAGTAACGCACGTTATTATATCATCCATACACGCATATATTCCTTTTTCAACGAAACGAACTTCTAACCGGCAATCTTCGTTCAAGAAATATTGCGATCAAGCTGTTGCCTCCAAAAATCTTACCTACCGGCAGAATTAGGTTTGTTGATGCTCGCAATAGCTGCAAACTTAAAATAAATGAAAGCAAAGAACTTCACAATCACAGAATTAGGGATAAACTGCTTGCCAATCCCAACGGGTCTAGATCCTTCTGGTCTGTAGCTGAAGCTGTTAATCAAAACTTTGCAGAGTCCACAATTTCACCACTAACACAAGCGAATGATTCAATTGCATCAACAGCCGTGAAAAAGAATATTACTGGAGTTTTATCCCAAGACCAAACTGTTATTTTAACACCTCGACACATGTTTCGATCATCAAGTGATCATTTTCAAGAGGAATATTATTCTTCCTCTTCAAGAACTCTTTCATTCGGAGAATTGCGTTTATGTGGAATGAACTTCCTGAGAAAGTTTTTCCAAATGGATTCAGTCTCCAGCGATTCAAATCCAATCTGAATTGCTTGTTTCGCAGAGGCACCGCTCTTAGACTGTTTAATGATTTTACTGTAGTGCTTGTACGCTGTCAGGTGTTGAATCATACATGCGTTTCATTTATCTTTGATATCAGGGAATTGAGTTCTCTGTCGATCCAATAGATGGTGCCTTCGTAAGGGGACGTGTCATCGCCTTTATTTACTCAGGGTTGTTCTTTAAGGACAGCTAAGTCCAGCAATGCATTCGTGGTTCAGTCCGGCACTACTGATGAGATTAGTGGCGAGTCGAAACAGCGCTGTCTGGTGTTGAATCATGAATGTGTTGTGTTTAGACTCTGGTTTTTTACTCGTATGTACCTCAAGTGATGATGTCAATGTCAAATGGAAATATACGTGATGTGGAATGAATTTTACAGCAGAAACTAATCTTTCTGAATTCGACCTCAAAAGCCTAGTCTGTTTTTTAGCATTGTGCTTGTTCAATAATTGAATAGTTGAATGAGTACATGCATTTTTTTTGTTTTCGTATGGACTTATGTTGTTGATAAATATGTTTTCGAAATGCTATGCTGTTTTTTCTCTTTGAGTTGATAAATTGCAGCATCAACAAATATAACAGTGAAATGAGATCCAGAAAAAAATTATAATCATTTCTTAATACAAAAATGTTCAGACTTTCAGGAAATAAAGTAAATAATCTCGTTATTAAAACGATTAATTGGAAATAATTTTAATAGTTATTGAATTCAGGGGTAACTATTCGTATTACAATTTTGTAAAACTTTTTGTCGATAAAGCATTATTTTGGGACTCCAATACTATGCTATACTTGAAATTAAAATTCAACTCCTATTTGAACGGAAAATATAATAACCCAACTCAAGTATCTAAAGTTCGTTTTTAGAATATTTACTAGTTAGTTCGCGAATATACAAATGTAGTGAAAAATTCATTCAAAAGAATGATAATTTTGAATATAGATGTCCTTTTTCTCTGTATACGATCTGACTTACATTGATAAGGAGTAACACTTGAATTGTATTCAAAGTATTTTTTTTATTATTAAAGAATGAAACCAGTCATAATCAAAACAATGGTTTTATTTTGAACAAGAAACATTCGTCACAACCTAGAAATGTTCACATTACATTTTTAAAATATGTTGTGAAATATTATCAGTTCAAAGGGGGGAAGAATATACTACCAATCGTAGAATAGTCTTTTTTTCAGAACAGTTTTGAATAGCGACTTATTTTTCAACTCGCATATGAGAAAGAATGATCCCAAGTTTTTCACTTTGGGTGTAATATATCTAAAATACTTGTGAGTATGAAATAATTTTGAAGGGTGACAGTGACTGCAGTATTAGACAAGATGTTTTTTCATGTCTCGATCATCTGCCAAATAGTCTGAATTCGCATGACTGAAGATGACCTAATGAACTTTCTCCTTCAACCCTCACCCAAATGAAACTAATTGAATTATTTTTCATGAAAACAATAGTGAATAAGAGTATAGTAAAAATATTTCAGTACTAGTAAACCGGTATGTGCGCACTCCTTGGTACTTCAATTAAACGTGAACTGAAATATTAGATTTGATTTGGCTTACAAATGTTCGAAACGTTCATATGGCAAAACACAATGTACAGACTAGGAAATGGGACACTTCCAAAGGCAAACTCCTGTTTTCAAACTGGATAGATGAAAACTGATGGCTATGTCTAAGGGCCAAATTTTATGACAAACTCAATGGTGAAAACCGCATATCGATATCTATTATCGTTTCTGAGTTACAACATGTTTTGTTGCTGTAATTTTTTTCCTGTCAAAAATTTCTTGTTTCTATGAGAATATTTCAAAGCACTTTTTCATGTAAAATTCAATGGTGTAAAAAACTTATTTTTTCAAATGATATATCAATGGTTATTGATGGAAAACTATTTTTTTATTGAGACACCTTGTATATTCCTACATATTTCAATAGAGCCTAAAATTATCTTTCCAAAAATATAGCAAACTTGATGTTTTGCTAGAGTCATCTTTGAAATGCAGAGCTTTTAGGGTTTTTCGTGTAGACTTTGAAACTCATACTTCATACTCAACAAAAAGAAATTGTTCAGTAGTAGTTATCAAATGTTGAGAGTGCTTTTCACAACAGTAATTAAAATACATAGTTTCAAATAAAATCATAACAATTCATACTATATTTATTATTAATAAATGAAACTTCGACATAATTATAAAGAACAGATAATGAAATATATTTCTTCAGAGAAAGTGTTCGAAATGTCTACCAGCTTCTTCCACACACAAGCGACATCTTTTTTGAACGTTTTTTGCCGAATCAATTAGTACAATAGGAGTGAGGTAAAAGTCCATAGGCGTTACGTCAGGTGATATGGCCGGTACTAGGTTGGCTATCCAATTATTACCAAGATTTGTGGCAAAAAAATTGGTGCCAATTGCAGTGTTGTGAGGCGAAACCCCGTCTCGTTGAAAATATATTTTTCTAAGCTCTGTTAGTGGCAATTTATCAACAAGGGGTTCAATATTTGGTTTTAAAATTTTCATACAAACAAGAAATTTTTGACAGGAAAAAAGTTACAGAAACTTTTCGAAAATGCACATTCTCAAAAAACATGCTGTAACTCAGAAACGATGAAAGATATCGATATGCGGTTTTCAACATTAAGGTTGTTATAGAATTTGATGCTTACACACAGCCATCAGTTTTCATCTATCCAGCTTGAAAACAAGAGTTTCCCTTCAAAAGTGTCCAATTTGGCCCACTCTGTACGTTAGTATCTCATTTAATATTCATTCAGCTCTCCATCTACATGATTCATCTATGATGATTCTGATCATTAGTAATAACATACATTTTTGGTATGAATTACAAATGAATTTCTTCAAATTAAGTCTAAGCACATGTGTATTTTTCAACAGAATATCCTGAATCAAATTCACATCGTGGTCCTCTTATCCTGTGGATTTCCTTCGATTTCAACATATTTCGATTTTCTCACACAAAAAAACAACATGGTGAATTTGTAAAACAGTGACTGATTCGAATCAGAGAAGGAACCATATTTGGTTTCACTGAACAAAATCATTTTTGTTGTATTTTTGAAAGTATCATTAACTTAATTAAGTTCATCTCAAGTCTTCCTGATTTGAAATAATTTTAGTTTTACATATTCCTCTTATGAGGTGGAATTTCAAATTTGAGTTGTGCTTGAACTTTTTTGGACAGTCGGGACAAGGAAACATGGGTTCAACTCCGCATTCATACCGGTGGTGACGTCTGAGAGTTTTTTCATATTTGTAACTGGATCCGCAATTATCACAGCAGTAACGACCTAAAAATAATTCAATGAGATGCATATCTCCAGAGTATTTCGTATTATTGAAGGACGTCAAAGTGAACGACCATAAGTATATCTATAAGGAACATTCTTGGAATGGAAGCAAATTGATAATCAACAGTTCGAAGAGGGACAGCATCGATTTTTTCCTTTTGGATTCGTAATCTATATGTCAAAATACGTAAATGGACCCAAATTTTTTGCAAAATCGGATGATGTAGCCTATCCAAAATTTTAGCAAAATTTGGAATCACCAGATATAAAGTCATAACACTCAATGACAACTTTAATCAGTCAATCATTTTTATAAAACATTGAACATGGCTTCATTTGTTGCGATTTCTTCAAAATCTCAGGAAGCATATGTTTTATCGCCCACCATGTTTGGTGAAGATGTGAGAACCTAGGTTACCCTTCTGGTAAGTCTGGTATGAACAAAATTGACATTTGAAACTTGGCAACTTCTGACATTCATATTTCCTGTGCCTCCACAATGAACTGTTTCTTCTATAACATTTTCTACAAGTGGGGCAAGTGAAATCTGAAAAATGAAACTTATATATGTTGAAATATGTTTTTTCCGTTAACCAGCCGTTAAAACAATACCAAAATACCTGAAAGCCCAATTGTTACATGATAATACACTTCAAAAGATGTTTTAATCGATAACGTTATATTTATATCATATTATCAAGTAACAATTATTTTTGAAAAACTTCAATTTTATTTTACCCAGAGGAGATTTATTTTGTCATGTAGAAAATGAAAAGTGGTCTGCAGATGATAGAAGATATCATGACGTTGAATTTTATTCAAATTATTTTCAGAGGTGCAGTGAGTTGTAAACCCGTGTAATACAAATCAGTAGATTTGTACTAGTAGTAGAAAGCAAAAAACTTTCTTTCCCAAAAATTAATCACTCCTAAAAAATATAACCCCTTCAATTCACAAATCAATAGTTTTGGAACACTCGTTTATCGGTTATTTGAAATTATTCCGATTATACCAAAGAGTCATCAACGTATGAACTAAATAATAGTACAAAGAATAAGAGTTACTACAATTACTTATAAAAAAATCTTTAAAAAGTTTAATCTTTGACACGTTTCAGTGAAACAAATATGAAAAAATAATTTCACAGGAGAGGAAACTTATGTTTCTTTTTCCGCCACGGTGAACGCATAAAAACTCTCAATTTGTTTCGTAATGAAATGATTATTCTCCAATCAAGATCATACTGCAGGAATTTTTTCGATATCGTGAGAGTAAAATCTAAATAATATGAATCATTGATTTATGTATCTCGTTAATAATATGATAACTATATAAGTGGTAATCCTATGAAGTAAATCATAAAGAAATTATCTCCAGTAAATTCCCAGTGGATTCCATAACCTTTCGTTGAAAAAAACAACTTGAAAAAAAAGAAAGTATTATTCACTGCAAGAATTCAGGTATCACACATTTGGAACATATCGTCAAACTCAATCTGCTCTTCTGTTCTATAAAATTCTCAAATTGGTAGAATTCAGCATTTCAATTTTATATGAACTACGGCACTGTCTTAGGGGGATTAGGTTAGGGGGGTAATTTTGTCCAATCTTTTAGTGTTTTTCATCCTCAAAAAATTCAGTAAGAATTTTTTGGCACTTTTGAGATAGCCTTACCCCGTATTTGTATTCATCAGACCGCACTGAAAATTCACAAAAAAATCCAAAGTTTTCTACCAATGGTGGATTTCATATTTATTACAGAATGCCTTCTGAATGTAAACATTTATAACAAATAATGGAAATAAAATCCTTGTAAAACAATATATTCGAAAAATGTTCGAAAAACCTTCTTGTCTCCCATGTTCTTCTTTGAGGAATTCCTTCTCATATCACAAGAAATACTCACCCCGAACTTCTAAAGCTGCACCAGTTTTAATTTTATTGTTTCAATTGTTGGTATTGTTGCGCTCATTGTTTTAACACACATATGTTCCATGAAGAAATAATGAAAATAAACAGTCAGAGTTATTTCAAATGAGCTATGAGATCTAGGACAAATAGTATGTCAGTCAGACCGAACGAGCTATCAAAACTCGTTCAAAGAACACGCTGCACACATCCGATCTCGAACAAAAAACTCTACGCGGGTCCGAGAATGATCAGAAAATGAATGATCAATATCTCAAATTGGTCAAATCGTTACACACTAGTTTAGAATGCTTCCGAAAGAGGCAGTCCATTAATCACGTGATGTTTTTTCAGCGTTCATTAACTCCCCTCCCCCTTGGTGATTCGTGGTGAAGTTCAAGAGTGTATTTTTTAGTACCTAGAAAGAGTCTTAAATTTTTCTATTCTCATACTCTGCAAATAGGTCTTTATACGGAGACATTGTTTTAATGAAAAACGTACGAGATTACTGTTTACGCATGTATTCGGCTCCATAATAACTGAATATAACAACGAAAGGTTGATTGACTGCAGCAAATATTTCATCCGAATATTCACCTCTCAACGGTCAACAGAAACCTAATTTTATTCAAACTTAATATACAATTAAGTTTCACACAAATCACAAAACGAATTAATGAAAGTGGTATGACATATTTTATAAATATCATTGTACTACAATGAATATCTGGTAAAACACCTTACACGATATTCATATTAAATTGCATCGTGATTCGTTATACAGTGGTACCGCAAATACCTCTTCTGAGAATAAGATTTTCCACATTTGTCGCATTCAAACTGCTTAGGTACGCTGCATTCATATTTGATATGCGCTATAACGTTTTTTCTGTACTTATATCCCCTGCCACATTTTATGCATATGAAAAGGAGTTTGGATTGGTCATAGAAAAACGATGAGTCTGAAAAACACAAAAAATTAATTTGCATATAAATTGTGCTCATTTTCTCATGATCTTGGTTTTTGTACTATGGTAGATATTACAGAAAAAAATCTGTGAAACTTCATGATGAATTGCATTAGTTCGGACTTCCATTGTCTGATATTATATAAAATGATCTGAAATCCCTGAAAAAACTAATAAAAAAGAATAGCTGAAAATAATTATACTGAGCAAAATAAAAAAGAAAAAACCTCAAATTAAATAACATTGTAATAAAACAAGTAAAAATAGAACAATTGAACAAAAATTAAAAATAAAAAGTTAAGGGATTCCAAGCCAAATTACTTCAAGACGTTTCGATTATTAGTATCCACAATCGTCTTAAGGTGATGACTGTCATCACCCGAAGATGCACAATACCCCATGAAATAATGCCAATAGATTAGAAATACATCAACTTAATAAATTTTTAAATTATTGTTCATTTCAGTTTTGAAATATTGCTTTTTTTTCCACAAGTTTTATACTTTCCCAAAGAGATCGTTAATCAAACGTGTTAGAAAATTTTATAGCCACCACAAAAAATAACAAAGTTACTCAACAGTGATTTTTGATTCATGAAGGGAAAAATAAAATTGAAGTAGCCAAAATGTAAAACTTATTTATTTTTTTATGGCTATTTGCCAAAGTTATTATATAAACAAAATGAACACATAAGAACTGCAACACTATTTTCGCCGCGTGTTTCACCAACCAAGCTGGCGTGGACTGTCTGTCACCCTAATTCATCTCCGGAAAACGCTAAATTGGTTGGTGAAACGCACGTCGAGAAGAGTGTTGCAGTTCTAGTGTTTGGGAACAGTGCTTTTTCTGGATAGATTCTATGCCAGAAGTTCCAGTTTCACCTTTCCTTGAAGTTACTTTGTATAGTTTATTGAAAAATCTACTTTTTTGAAACGTTCTCCTCAGGATTCCAACTATGAGTTTTAAACTTTCACTCAAAAGCATATTAGTATGAGCCTTGTTAAAGAATATATGTAGAATTTCATTATATTTTTTTGATATCTACATTAAATTGGCGGTTACCTGAAACATTTGAATTCAAGTAAATTTTACAAATACTCATACACATCAGGAAGAAATAATTCAAAATTTTTCAAAAAATATTCTATATTTGTTATATTTTTCGAAATAAAGGTTTTTCATTCTTCAAAGGAAGTAATATTTTTTGACATGCCTTATCTGCTATTTGAGATGAATTCATCCAATATGGTTATATAACATGCAACTTTTTAGAGTAATTCAAATTTCGATCTGGAAAATTATCTTTGTTGTACGCTCAACGGACTATCAAACTATTATTCAAAATAATCCTCAATACTTGGCCTTTATCTTTTCATTGGAATAAGTTTCTACTACATTTCCAATATACCTACGATAAATACTCGACATTACATATTTTTAAACGACTAGAACACTTAGTACTCATAATTTTTTATATAAATATCCTCAATCTAATCTCCAATGAGAGTAATATCGGTGAATACATTCACTTCAGATCAGTCTAATAAAATATAATTTTCAGCTAATATTTTATGTTTTGATTTCAAATGACTAGATAGCAAATACTTTCTATTAGTTCCAAATCTACAGTCAGCAACAGGACAATTGAAAGCTTTTTCATTTCCGCATTCGAATTTTTCGTGCCTATTGAGGGATCCTTTCGCTTTATAAGACTTTGCACATTTTCTACACCAGAATAAACCTAAAACAATTATACAATTTCATTAGGAAATATATACACAAGTTGAAGAACGCAATTTAAAACACGTTTTTTGTAAAATATTGAAAGGATAGATGTAATACTTTTGAAACAAATTATTTCAGTCCTTAACTTAGCTTGACATCAATGAAAAAAAGTGAATGGTCCAAGCCATAATAATGTTTGATACATTTTCTCTTTGAAGTCATACAAAACTTTTATAAATGTCAGATAGCTTTGTGTTATACATTTGATAAATCATAAAATTATAGAAAATAAGGAACATAGATTGAAAGTGATTTTTAGACTCAGCTTGGTTGAAATTGGTTCAATTTAGAGGTGAAATTAATCAAAAAAGGGATTTTGGATTGTGAAATAATTTCAATGCTGCCTAATATATTAGTTATTTTCTATTTTTTCGTTTCTTTGAGAGACGAAATAATTCAATATTTCCAAAACCAAAGGTCGTTTTACAAAAACCTGAAACACGTCGATTTTTAATTTTAATATTCTACATTTTACAACAAAATTTCCTTATACAGAGCAAAATTCACGAATTAATACAACTACTGTCCTATTTAATATTTAATAGTTACTGAACGTTAATCGAAATAATGACATTTCACAATAACAAAAAAACTAGCCGTCTAGTTTTTTGAAAGTAATAAGAAATACTTGTTAGCAAGGTAACTGTCAACTACAGCAAGGACTACAGTTCGAACATTGAAAATGAAGACATGTATTTATTACTGGATTACTTTCCCATTGTTAAATTAAGCATTATTTAATTTGATTGAGTAGTTGATGATTAGTTAATTTCTACTTTTATTAGATATCAATAAAATTTATTTTCTAAGCGCACATCTTTCAAATTCTGTCCGTTAGACCTCAAGTATTATATCTATT
>WOGJ01182786.1:0-15323 GCA_015342185.1 Leptinotarsa juncta | reverse complement strand
CAATTATAAAACCCAAATATTTTATTTCAGTCACAATTTCAATGCTGACATTATTAATTTTTATAACAGCATTTGCCCAAACAATTTGATCATACTTATAAGATGATGTCAAAATCATATTTTTCGTTTTTCTGACATTTAGTTTCAGTGTATTAATAAATAAATATGTTTCAATGCTATTTAAAGACCTATTTATTTCAACAATTTCCTGATCCAAATTTTCACGTATACAATTAACCAATGATGTATCATCTGCAAAAAGATTTATACAGTGTGATCCAGATATGTGATTAATATCAGTTAGGTAAATAATAAAATATTAAATAATTTTTTAGCAAAACCGGGTTTCTCAGTGAACAGATGATTGATTTTTCTCGATATTCACATGAGCTCGACTCATTTTTTTTTTTTTCGACACCAGTAACTGAGATGAATGAATATTGAAATGCTTCCCAAAATGGTTGTGTCTGAAACCAACAATTGCTCAGTTTAGCAGATTTGTTGGGGGATTGGAATTCAGGGAAGGTAAATGTCCATTTGAGGAACAGCGATATATTCTGTAGCAGTGTTGCTGAATTATGTGATGAATGAAACATTTGTGAATTCAATAAAAATCAGATTTTTTTTTCATTCACCCTGTTCCGAGAAATTTATTAATTTTATAACAAATCTTATTGGAAATCAATGGTCTGTTACAATTTTTCCACACTAACACTGTTGTCCATATATATGAATATAAGTTTACTGAGAACGACAGCATCACCAGTACAACTACTCATTGGATCATTCCTAATTCCCAGCAATCCGTCAGTACTTCCATATCCCATTATTAAGTCACACATTTTTGAGCCAGTAATGCTCAGTAATTTTAGTTCTTTGAGTACCTGTCAGAATTGAACAAAACATAAAATTCGCACTAAATACGCAGCTTTGGCAAAACTATTATTTCTCTGAGAAAGCCATTCATGAGAGTGAGCCATTCAACGGGGGCATAATAATGGCTATTATTTGTAATAATGACTTATTTAAAAAATAAACAACTCAACAACACTGACACTAACGACTGAACCACACAGGAACTTTAATTGAACATAACTAATCATGACAATGACAGACATCATCGAGGTTGATGGGGTTGATTCTCGGATGAAGTGTTGCATTCGTCATATCTCGTGAATATTCGAAAAAATGAATATTCATAAGATATAAACCTGAAACAGAGATGAAAACACACCAGATATGGAGTGTTCTTGAGCAATATGAAATAATTTTTTTGTAATATTCGAATAGATTGGAAACTCTTCTCTTTAATTTTTTGCATTCCATAAGAACGCGAGTGGACATCAGGTCCAATAAAGTTCACCTGATGAGTCTCTGAGATGAAAGACCAACGATGTGCTTTCGACAGAAAATAATCATTGTCTTGAATTGCTGTGAACTTCTCATGAGCCATTGTTAGTTATTTGGTGAAAGCCTGGGGCTTGTGTATATGTATAAGATTATATACAATTACTGATAAAGGCACTTTCTCAGCATAAACTTTACTGGGCTAGACTTTAGCCATCAATACATTGTCTGTTATAGGTTTGTTTCAAGGTTTGAAGAATTGTTTGTTGGAGACGAATCGTGTGACCGTGGAGACAATTACATGCTAGCTGTCCCAATCCAGTGCCACGAAAACTGTTGATTGTAATCAACAGCTCAAAATTTGAATTTTCAACAGGACGATGTTTTTCTTCAGTATATCCCAATTGTTCAGCAGTATTACAATCAACAGTTGACTTGGTAAACCAAGACTTATATTTTATGAGTCCATATTTCAGTCTTGTTCATATTGGGTGATGTCAGGATCGTTAACAATCAGTTCTAGTTTGATGAGACTCGATTTAACAAAAATCGTACGGGAAAACAACTAGGTGGAATCCGTACAAAATATTAGGTATCTGAATATAAGGTCCTTTACCACCAGTATGGGGCTGACCTATGAGGTTACTTTGACGGAGTATTTCGATTTTTTCTGTGATGTTTGGAATATGAATATTACTGGAGTTCATTTCCAACACCAAACTGTTATATTTTTAATACCTCAACACGTGTTTCAATCACCAAGTGATCATTTTCAAGAGGACGAATACATTGTTTATTCTACACCAAAGGTTCCGAACAGTGCATCACAAGTATGGAATATTGTAGGTAATAGTAAACTAGTAAGCAAGTTTCAAAAATAATGTATCAATAATATTTGGCTAATGAATTAGACGGCCAGATAACGTAGTAAGAGGATTTTTGTCACCTACGATCAGTTCATTATACTTTTACTACTCAACTATTACACGCAATTTGGGTTTACCGAAAGGATTCGATTTTTTTTGGCAGGACCCATACTCATGATGTTCAAGAAGAAGGAGAATGCCATTAAATCAAAGTTTAATTTCCTATTTATGTAGCTGAAGCTTGCTATTCGTACAGACTTTAGATAGATCATGTTTCAAATCTTTTGTATTACTGAAATGTTTCATTCCGTCAAATCATTTCATGGATACAAACAGTGACCTGAGAAGGTTACTGGTTGAATATGTAAAATGGGAATATGGGTAGTTGACTTTACTTCAAAATGTAACCAAAATATGACTCACAGGAACTTACTAAGTGAGTGTTACATAGGAGTTTGAGAAAAATAAATTCAAATTATTATACTTCACAGCTGTGTTATTCAGCTTCTGAATTTTACTTTTTGTGAATTTGGGAAAGTTCATACTCACATACATTTTGAACGTTAGACGGAATTACTGAACAATCTTAGAAGGTCAATGATTCAATCGTGATGATTTATTTTCAATTTCGGATAACGTTAAGATCATGAATGATATGAAATATTTTCTATTCAAGGAAACCTCATGAATTTGAAAAACTCAAAGACTGAACTTGATTAAAATAGTTAATAATATGGAAATTGAATCAATTGAGTCCAATAATGATTATTGATATTATCAAGTATCTATCTATCCAATTTTTCATGTCATGTATATCTACTCACCTAAACAAATTCTGGGACCTTCTCCAAAAGGTAACCAGGCGAACTGTGGTATTGTTTTTTTATTCTCTGCATTAAATCTATCTGGGTCAAATTTTTCAGGATCTGGATAATATTCGGGATCAAAATGCAATCCAAGAACTGGAATTATTGTTACCATCCCTTTTTCGATTACAATGTTGCTATCTGGCACCTTATAATTATCCGTGCACTTTCTCAAGAGGAATTGAAGAGGGGGGTATTTACGAAGAGTTTCTGAAATAAAATTGGTGTAAAGAAACAATAATTTCTTTGTAAGCGCCCGTGAACATGTGAAGTGCATAAATATACACAGTTTTTAGCAATTTTCACATATGAATTATTTTTATCATCAAAAACACTTCACAAATTAAAAACAGATATGCTGTAGACCCTGAATGAGCTCCTATTTTAAACGAAACTTTGCTCAACCTATTTCTAGAAGGGAAAAGTATTTTGTAGAAAAATTGGTGTTTGTGAATTTCTACTACTCCACTGTATGAAACTGTTGATGATAAGAAAAAACAAACAAATACATATGTTGATTTTTTCTCTGGATTACAGACTCTTTGGAAATTATTTTGAGACTTTTCCAAAAAAATTGAAAATAATATTCAATCATCATTTCGCATTTGAAAATTAATTTTTCGTATCTCGTAGAAACAACTTCCAGTCAAGGTCTTCTATAGTTGAACAATGTTCAGGTAAACTAGAATAAGTCGGGTCTGCTTTTTTGTGAGGCAGACTAAAATAAGTATTTTGCATAAAGAAGAATATTCTATTTATCAATAATTTGTCGTTTCGTCTATCAATGATAGAACTGAGAAATTATACAGAGAATCATAAATATGATGCAACTGACTGATACTTCATCAAAATCCAGTATAACGTATTCAAAGAACACACTCCAATGTGAAAGTTGAAAGTTTGAAAAACCGCCGCACGTGTTTCGCTATACCATAGCATCCTAGTATGTTTTTTGAATACAAATCACTAGAGTGAATCACCTAAAGTCTTACTATCGACCACAGGAAGTAGATGTCAATCTTGCTGAAGTGCTCATCAGCAAATTGAGGTCCAATAAGGAATGAGTGCGGGTTGAATGGAAGAGATTCTAGCTTCTGCACACAGTAACCGTTTGGGGTAGATTCAAGGCACTCAACCCTGGAGGGGCATGGGGGAGAGTAATTTTAACGTTTCGGAGGCTAAAGTATTTTCCGTTTTCAGAACTGGAAAAAATATAAGTATCTATTTCTATAATGATTCTCTTAATTTCTGAACTTCCTCTACAAATAAGTGCTAAAATATGCCAATATTGTCAATTGAAAATACCTAAAGAAGATCGATAACAAACTCTAATTTTCTCCATAACAAATATATATAGTTTCGATATATATATTAAGTGCTCAGTTGTTGTCTATAAGCTGATAATGTGGATTATTTTTAATGGTTTCATTCGGATGGTGTTTCATATCAAAGGTTGGGGTTAAAAGTGATCGTGTGTTTTGGTTTCACCTATATGGTAAGAGAATCACTCTATACAAATATGAATGGTAAAAGAAAAACATCATTCTGAATAAAATTTGGTTGGAAAAGTTTTTATTCACTTAAATCGAGTATGAGATATTTGGTTTTTATGGAATCCATTTCTGAAATAAACCACATCGTAACTTCCGGAATACCAATATGAATTCTGATAACTCTATGGTTACGAAATCAACTCTCCTCGTAGAAATCAATTAGGTTGAAATATGAGGTGCCAGTGTTTATTTGAATCAGATGGCGTTTTCAAAATCTCTAAACTTTTCTCCATGATTGCATATAAACTGTAGTAAAAATGTGGTGCGATTGGACAAGCAAAAAGTAG
The DNA here is from genome assembly GCA_015342185.1 of Leptinotarsa juncta. NCBI lineage: Eukaryota > Metazoa > Arthropoda > Insecta > Coleoptera > Chrysomelidae > Leptinotarsa > Leptinotarsa juncta. Next base: position 10,404 of record WOGJ01182786.1, on the reverse strand, counting down.
GAGAAGAATTTTTGCAAGTTTGATATGAAAAATTCTCTAGTGGCAAGAGACTATAGAAGGTTTTGTACAGGATGTTCACAAACCTGAATGAGCTCTATAAGTATTTTATAGAGTTCACATGTCAAATATGCGTATCTAGTTAGAATTTTGTCATGAATAAATATTATTCATGAACGTTAATTGAATCGAATTAAAAGACATTTCCATTGAGAAGTCATGTATTTCAACACCAATACAAATTCATAAATTAATATATGTATCATAGAGATTTGACGATTTTTTTATTTTCTAAATTTGAAAATTCCAATAATTTCTGAAGAATGTCGAAAAATGAATTGATAATTTCGTTTGCATTTTTTTCAACAATAATCAAGAAAATATCAAATGCCAACAAATATTTTCTATCCTGTTTTTTTTTTCAAGCAAGTGGCCGAGAAACCATTGCCAATTTCAGTTTTTAAATGAAACGGAAAAAATAATTATACGATATGAGTCAGCCTACATCTCTACCTAAGGTACCTGTTCAGTTATGATCACCTGGAGCATATTACCTTACATCTACAGCAATGATAATTCTTTCTCGGTTTAAATCCAGTTGGTCATTCATTAGAATGTTTAAATCTTCAAGTTCATTAATTTTCATTGCTTCCAAATTGTTCAGTTTCAAACCTTTATTTTCTATGTGCAAAATTTCGAGCTCATCGTTAAAAAATATTACTGAAGTTTTTTTCCAACACCAAATCGTTATTTTTATACCTCAACACGTGTTTCGATCACTAAGTGATCATCATAAATAGGAAGATAAAACTCACTCATCGTTGAAGATATGATTTAATTCTAGAAGATGATTTGAATATGTGGAATTTGTTTTCTTATTTACATAGCTCGCATAATGTCCTGGATTCGATTCCAAAATGTTCTACCAGTTTGACGAATATATACCTTAGGACAAACGTGTCCTAGGAGTTCGAAATTTTGCACATAGAAAATAAAGTTTTGAAACTGAATCACCTTGGGTAGAGGTTGAGGTGATTTTTTGGAGGTAGTCCCAATTATGGTTACCTGTGGTATATAAATATCAGTGTAAGAAGCAACTTGAAGTATTCAAATCACTTGATGAAGGTACAGTGTTAGCAAAACATGTTCTGATATTTTTCAAATAAAGTTTATGGAGATTAAATCGTGAGGTGTAGTTTATGAAAATGAGTATTAAAACTAACTGACTGCCATTCTTTGAAGGGTTTATATCTGGCTCAAATTTTTTTAACTGATATTCGTAAATCATGAGAAAACCTACCATAAATCACTGTTTCCAAATAGTGCATCTCCATCAAAGCATCGTACGTGATCTCATTATTGTATTTTGTTAGTACTTCCTTTATTTCTTGTCGTGCTCTGCCTTGAATCTCCTTGTGCAAAGCAAGTTCATAGGAAGCAAAACAAATGGTAGTGGAAGATGTTTCAAATCCCGCTAGAAAGAAGAAAAAACACTGTGCTGCTACTTCATTCATTGTTAACCTTCCTGGAAAAAAGTGAATATTTGATTTCAGGATGGAAAAGTTGTACACATGTGAAAAAATCATTCAGATTATTTCTTTCACTTGAGTATATTTCTTGTAGATATCAATTCTCATGAAGAATGGTTTTTATATCACGATGAAACTCATTTCTGTATTTTTTATCAAGATAATAATACAATCTTAAATTGTATTATTCTTCAAAAATGTGAATGATTTCATTAGAATGGTTTCGAAAGATGAAAAATATGTGGGCTCCGTGAGCAACTTGTGATTTTCGAGAGTGTCAAGCACATGAGGCCGATGAAGCACGAAGCAGAATTAGAGAGCACTTCTGAGAGTTGCCGTCCGGCGGAATTGGTAAGTATAAAAATCTTACAGATATACACACACACACAATCCAATCATACAGTAGTCCGTGACATACAGCACTCGTCCCAAGCTAGGAACATGGGACCACAGTACATACAGTGGAGTCAATTTTTACCAGTGATTTGATATGGAAGAGCATGAGCATTAGAGACTAACTTCCGACCACAAGAGGTCAGAAATCTCGCTGAGGTGCCAAAAGCAAAATCACTCAAAAGTGAGTTGCGGTGGATGAAAGAGATTCTGTTTTCTGCACAGAGTAACAGTATGAGGAAGATCTTATGTCAGGGGATTCAACCCCAGGGGGCTGAGTCGTTGTCTTGAGTTGATGTACAGTCCTGATCATTTACGGTATGGTAAAAGACTTCCCAGCGTTGTGCTAATGTGCTGCACCTAGATTTCCTGCTTGTGAAGTCAAGTGCCTACTTTCGTCTGAGGGCTTGCCAGTCTGGATTATTCGCCTCTGTGATACAAAAATGATGATAAAGTGCAAACAATAGAGCGCAACAAACCATCAAATTTGGATAGTAGATCCACCATTTCCGATGAGGAAATTCAACAGTTTCCCGGATTCACTTCTTACAGGGAATCGCGTCAAAAAGACGCGGAAAAACTCACAACCCGCGTAACAAAGCTCGGGATTTTTCGCCGAAAATTTTGGAAACCTGAGAAACCTATTGAGGTCGATAATTCTTTTATCCCCCAGGTGACTGTTTAAGATACTTTCTCTTCTACCCCTCAGATAAGGAGAGGAGGTAATCCCACATCTACATCACAGGTAGCGAGAAAGAATGTCAATACCACTCAGGTACCTGACATCGCTACTGAACTCACCTTTTACAATTAGTTGTATTTCGCGAGATCGCAAACCGCGAAAAAGATTACTTTTTCAAAAGTGGTAAATAGAATCGAAGTTCAGCTCACCACCTCGGACGATTTCAGGAAAATGATAATCAACATTCTTGACCGAGAGAAGATTCCACATCATACATTGTAGTATGCTGAAGGATAAGTCGCTGAGAGGTGTGTTATGAAAAATTCCTGAATTTCTCGGAACCAGCGATATCAAGAAAGATATCACTGCTAAGGGTTTCCACCCTATATCGGTTTCTCGATTGAGAAAAACAAAAATCAAAGACCACTTCCCCTAATACCGTTGCCCGTTCTGATGGCACAAAAGCATCATGTGACTGATATCTTGGTTATCGGTTAGACGCCATGAATTGCCAGACTCCCTCAAGGTCGTTTTCTGGAACGCTAATGGGATTCTCCAGATGAAGTTCGACGTAGAGAACTTTCTCAGAATACATGACGTAGATATCATGCTACTTCAAGAGACCCACTTACAAAAATGGTTCCTTAGAGTTCCAAACTGACCATTCCATAACGAACATAGAAACGGCCGACCATTTGAAGAGGATGAATCAATTTTCTATGCCTCAAACTATATTCCTCTGAGTCCCTTTACACTGATAATACTGAATAATACTAATCTGAATCAGTCTTTGAATGGGCAATGAAAGCCATCTTCATTTCTTGTTTTATTCCCACATGAATCTGGGCATTATCATCACTTCAAATCAATATGATACTCTCAACATTTTGATTTTTGTTACAGGAGTATCTTCCATGTTATCGATACATGTCAACAAAACCTTCATTCTCTTCATCTAGCAGGACCAGTATGGTGTCACGTTTTGATTAGAAGATAGACTGTCCTCCAACGATCTGCTTCCTACTATATAAATATTGTTGCTGATTTTAACCTGAGTTCTTTTTGATCAAAATCTTCTTCCCGTAAAGGTTTTCAATGTTAAATGTAAAGTTCTCACGTATAGAAATATGCTGAACTGGTTTCCGGATTTTGATCCGTGTACTGTACACGGATCTCATCAGCGCGGTGCAGCCGTGTGCAAAGATGCACATTTTTTATTCATATTATTTTCGGCAAACAATTTTTTCTCATCTGTGCACTTGGCTGCACCTCAGTCCACAACTATGTTTGAATGATTGATATGTATTATAATGATACTTCACTCACCTTTACTTTTCTCGCCCTTATCATCAACAAATTTTCCATTTTTCATTTGAACCATCAGATGCATGAAATCGTTTCTGATAATATTATGCTCCTCTCTGTATTTCATGGTATCCACAGCCATGTAGTAGAAAAACTTTCGGATTTTGCTGTTGATTGCCGAGAAATTGATAGCCCGCAGAAGCCAATGAGGTGTGAAAATCACACAAAATTGTCTCATTGCTTCAATGGGATTCATGTTGAACATCATCAATCCATGCTTCCTGAATTCTGAGTTTGGATCCTTCATGGTATTTGTCTCAATGCCAAAAGCTGATGAACCTAAATTTATGAATTCAAAGAAGAATTGATACCTTACATAATAGTAGAAAGACTTACAATATTATTGCAAAATAATAATAATAATCGACTCCGTCTATTCAAATTAAACGATTTGAGTATGGTGCAAAAAATAGCAGAGTGATGAAATGACAGATCACCAGCTGTGTCTGTATTTCATCCCAACTGATCAGACACAAAAAGCAGAGTAACCGCCGTGTTAGGTGTGGTAGGGTTTGAAATTGTTTAACGTCATTCAGCTACTCCCATTGATAATTATAGAAGAAGAATAACGAGAAGAACTATTTTGAAATACCTGCAACAGACTATACAGGGTGTTTATTAAACATGTGGCAAACTTTTAAGGGGCTATTGCTTAGACTATTATAGGAATATTTTATCGTTTCATGATTTTTGATACGGGGAAAAAAGAATTTTGACAATAACAATTTTGGCATCCTTGACAAGAAGTCAACATGGAACTCTCATCTACACAGTAGAGAAAAAAGAGCATACATGGCTTATGAGCAATGTCGGAGGTTAGTAGGACGCGCATGGGGTGTTCCACCCCGTGTGGTCACCTGGATCTACACTGCAATAATATGTTAACGTATGCAGCCATTGCATGGGGACCGAAAGTTCTACAAGCAACGGTCATCCAAAAATGATATCAAATACAGCGACTGGCTTGTTCAAACATTACAGGAGCCATGAGAACAACACCAACCGCGGTAATGGAATTATTCACGGGTCTGACCCCTCTGGATCTGTACGTTAAGGAGGTTGCGTTAATGGCCATGGTACGATTGCGCACGGCTGGTGTAAACCTCGAAGTAGGAATGGGTCAATTGAGGCTGGACCCATGGCGGAAAGCGCTTACTGTGCAACCTCTGCAGCAGGCAACAAGTGATGCAATTGAACTCAGGTTTGTGTTTAATATACCCTACAAAATACAAATTAAGCAGAACTCAGAGTCAGATGCTACAAATGCAATACGGATTTATACAGACGGCTCAAAAACCAAAGAAGGATGTGGAGTGTACTCCAGGTCACTAAGCCTAAGGATTAAGTGGATAATGGGAAGAAATACCAGCGTGGTCCAAACAGAACTGGCTGGTATCTCAATCGAAACAAAATAAATAACCAAGAAAGGAATTTCTGGCAAAAACATAGCAATCTGCACTGATAGCAGACAAGCACAATTAGCCTTGAACAGACAGCGTGTTACATCAGGGCTAGTACTAGCCCTGGTGTAACACTAAGATTTAGCCAAAGCCTCGGTAGATAATAACATTATCCTGAGGTGGGTTGAAGGGCACGACAGGAGTGAAGGAAATCGCATTGCCGACTCTTCAGCCAAGGAAGCGGCTGGACTTAAAACTTTAGGATCCAGTCCAGTGCCTGGAGTTATCGTCAATAAGAGAGTGTGTGTTCGGCGAGTCGCGGCCAACAGCCGATATAAAGGAGATGTCTCCTAGTAACCTGAAAAGGACAGGACAGCTCCTCGGAAGGATGTACAATGGGTCACGTGTGGCCTGAGTGCTGTGGACTTACACTCACCTTCCCTACTCTACAGATACAGAAAAATCTACCGTTCTCTCAGATTCTGTCACGATACATTTCATTCAACCAGATAAGTTCGACTCAAAAAGTTGAGCTCTATGGGATATAACGGCAATTTCTAACAGAAGCGCTGCTTTGTTACTAGAGATGACATTGTGCCCTTTTCACAACGTTTTAAAATCACTTTCTATAATTCAACGAGTCATTTGAAACATCTCACTGCTCAACAAAAACTGTTTCAAAACGAGCTGATTTGTAATAATGTGAACATTTTCTCAGGAGGGCATTACTTTCTTGAGCTGGGCATAACTCAAAACTGTCATTCAAAAAATCGACAAGACAAAAAACGACACAGTTGATATTTTTAGAGAATATGAAGACAAAAACAAAACTAACTCTTACTTAACGTGTCATATTCGATTTCAAATCAAACCCAGGCCTGTGTTTGTATCTTCCAAGTTTGGATCTTGATGAATCCCAGTGTTTCTCCTGAAAATTATTCACTTGCATGTACTGTTGTGATCATCTACAAAAAAATGAAAAAAGATAAACTAGTAATGACATGAGTTTTGTCGATCTTAATTCCTACAGAATTCTCAGTATTTGCCTAAGAAAATTATTTCTGGATAATGAAACCAGTTTCGACAATTCTTGATTATCATCAGAATTTTTGTTAGTATGATATTGTGAAAATGAAATGAGTTTTTTCCTGAATTTCCTCCATCAACAACGTTTTATTTTTCAGAAAAATCAAAATGAAACTCCTTGCTGTTTTCGCAACCGTTTTGTTAGCAGTCAATGCTCTCACCGACAAAGACCAATGGGTGGCTTTCAAGGTAATGAAAGAAAGATTCAGTTCAAATTAAAAAGGGTATTTATTTAGAAAAAAATAATTTTTTAAAAAAAGGTTTTGGCTTCCTACTTCTCCGTCTCCATACAACTGACCACACAACTGAAGTGAAACCCACCATTAACTCAGATCATGATAATGTTCACAGTTAAGATTCAGAAAATAATAGTCAAAAAAGAACTTTCTTAGAAATGTGTCTTATACTCAAAAATTCAAATAGGTACTTATAATTCCAGGTTAGACATCAAAAGTCTAAGCCTGGTTTAAACTTATCTCCTTTGTTCAAATAAAGATAATAAATTTGATAACGGTAGATAATTCCGTAAAGAAAACTCTTTGCCTTCACACTCTGTTACCTATATATCATTTTATAGTTCTGTGAGATCTCATTGTCACCACTGCAATGGTCAGAACAAGAAATTCTGTCAATTAAGTTCTGTCAAACTTGATGTGTTTTGTCAATCAACTCTGACATCCTGTCACCTGTCTGATACTTAATTACATATTATCTATGCAATCACCTCGTTTCATCATGAAAATAATGCGTTATGTATATGTATATGTTCTCAACCAACTCTAATTTTGACGTACAAATATGAGTATCCTCTTTCTTATTTTTATGCCAACTTCATTTTAACCTCTCCTTTGTTTATTCAATAATTATTGTAGAGTTCCTGATGAAAAGAAAATGAACGCCTCAAATGGTTGAACGGAAAAAAGTGTTTTACAGTCATTCTGTCTCTAACTGCTACACCCGATTTCACTCCCTGCGTTATTTCTTAACTCAGCTTTTCGAGCTGATGAGGAAATATTATCAAGAGTTGTCCATATCCGCATGTGAAATTACCGTTGAAATCTTCTGCTTGAATTAGTGGCAAAGAATGAGTGTTCCCTCCTAATTCTTCTGAGAAAAGAAGGACGCATTCAATTTGAAAAAGTTGACTTTTTCAGTGATGTGCCAACTACAATGAATGTTCAAGAATACCTTATCGAGGGAAATATTTTCATTCAGTCATTTCAAACATGGAACATTTATGTATTTATATGCATATATAAAAGAAAAAGAATTCAAGGAACGAATCTTTAAAAAAGGAGGGGAGAAGGGCATACTACGGACACCTGCTTCTGTCTATTGGCCTCATCAGCGCGGTAAATATCGGCGGCAAATATCGGCGGCAAATATCGGCAACACTTGGTTGTAGAAAATAGGAAACAACACAACAGGAGCCGCCCATTTGTGGTTCCAATATTGGCACGTAGGCATCTATTACCATTAATGTTTGTCGCCTTCACAATATTGTCTTTGAGATATTATGCCCTTGTGTCAGCGCTTCTTCAAAGTCTCGAAACATTCCTCACACTCGATATTTGGATTAGCCTTTAGATCTATCAGCAATGCGCTTTCAACATCATCTATGCTCCTAAAACGGCTCTCTTGGGAATGAAAAAAAGGCATAAAGAGGTATGTCTGGCCAATCATTAGCCACCTCTCTGATTGTGATCCGGCGAACCTTCATAACTATTTCTTTCACTTTTTCTACATTTTCATCGGTTTTTGATGGCTGAGGCGTCTGTCTGGAAAGGACAGGATGCAGATACAGCTATGTTAACCATTCACACAATCTGTTACATTTCGATTAATTTCATACGCAAAACTTCATAAAATTTTTTGATACAAAACAGGCGTTTGTTCTAATAATCAGAAATGGATGGGTGTAATGCTCGACTATTTTTTCAATAATCAATTTTTTTCAATTAATCTTTTCTTCTGAAAGGCAGTCTTTGAAATATCGAAAGTGCCAATATTTTAATTCACACTATTTTATAGCAAACCCATGGAAAAACCTACAAGAGCTTACTTGAAGAGAGGACTAGATTCGGAATATTCCAGTCCAACCTAAGAAAGATCGAGGAACACAATGCCAAGTATGATAAGGGAGAAGAGAGTTATTTCTTGGGTGTCACCCCATTTGCTGACTTGACCCACGATGAATTCAAGGATAACCTCAGAAGGCAGATTAAGAGCAAACCCAAAGTGGAAGCCACACTTGCTGTATTTCCCGAAGATCTAGAGGTACCAGCCTCTATCGATTGGACTCAAAAAGGAGCTGTCCTCGATGTTAAAAATCAAGGAGGTTGTGGTTCGTGCTGGGCTTTCAGTGCGGTGAGTTGTTGTCTATCTTGAAAAGTTGTAGGTAGGTTCAACAATACAAACGACTTGTTCAATACTAAATATTTATTTCACGAAAGAAATTCATAATGTGACTTTTATAAAAGTATACCCTCAAAAACACTTCAGGTAAATAGCAAATTTTCTGAAATCATGGTTGATAATAATGATAGTGTAAAACCAAAGGAACGTGGTTGTTTTCAATATCTTCCACACAATGTTGACTAAATTTTGTTGGTAGAATGATTTGTATAGAAATTTAGGCTTTTACAGCTGACGTCGATGCTTCAGTTGGATTCCGAGTTTTGCCGTGGTTTTCTTTGGTTACAATCCCCAAACTTTTGACCGCCAGAAACATGGAAGAAACTCTGCATATCGAAAGCATTACCATCAAGGCTCTAATTCACAAAGAGTACCACTGAGACCGATATGAAGTGCCATAGGATCAGCAAGCATCTGCTGAATATGCTGCAGAAACATGTTGGGAGGCCGAAGACATACGTCCTAGACTGACCTATTTCGACATTTACTGACGACAACTAACTTCCATTGGAATAAAACCTTTTATGAACAAGTTGATAGAGTAGCCATGGGCGGCTCGCTCAGCCCTGTAGTGGGGAAATTTGAAGAAAGATCAATTTCATCTTCAGAGAAACTCTCAAAGTACTAATTGAGGTTTGTGGATGACACGTTTGTTTTTCGGAGCCATGGAAGAAAAGAACTTCAGAACATCTGGAAAGTTCCTATCCAAAAATCCAGTTCACCACGGAATCAGAAGAGAACATACAAATCCCATTCCTTGATGTTCTAGTCATCAAGGAAGGTAGTCAACTGGGTCACAAGCTGTATAGGAAGGAAACGCACACAGATCGATATCTACATAATGAATCCAATCATCATCTAAAACAGAAACGTACCGTCATCAACACCACAGTGAATAGAGCTTTGAGAATATATAAAGGAAGGTATGCCGATTACGAGATAAAACAAACAACAACTGTAATATGATGGAATTGTCCGATACTTGTTGAAAATCCACAACAAAACAGTTTCACTATACAACGGCTTCTTCGGGCGCGTCTTTAACCAAAAAAGACCATGACAAAACACGGACACCAACTAAAACAGAATGATTCGTATTTTACCCAGATTAGATCGCTATATAGATGTAATTGAAACAGAAGTAGTAGAAAATATGCAAAATATGCATATAATTTCTGACAGTTGCTTTCACAATAGTTTTCTGGAATTACCACTGTAGTGTCGCTAAAGTAGAAGTTTCTGACATTACTCTAGTAAGCTTCTGTGAACGTTAGATCTATAGATGGCATTGTCACTGAAAATTCACTATCAGATGTGATTTCGATCTCTTCGGAGGAAAGTTTTGACTAGTTGGATTATTCCCCTACATTATTTATAATTGTTTTTACTACTTACTTTATATAGATTTTCTAACGTTGATGTCCTCTTTTCAGACTGGATCTTTGGAAGGACAAAATGCCATTGTCAATAATGTGAAGACTCCTTTGAGTGAACAGCAGTTAGTAGACTGTTCTATTCCTTACGGTAATGGTGATTG
>WOGJ01182780.1:0-14601 GCA_015342185.1 Leptinotarsa juncta | reverse complement strand
CGGTTAACCTTATTAATTTTTGTAATTATTTTTTCAGGGTTTCAAATCATTTTATATTAGATTAGACAATGGAAGTCCGAACTGAGGAAATTAAACTGTGAATGAAGGATTTTCGCAAATTTCATCATCTACCCATTTCCAAGTACCAGAATTCAATCAGAAGCTTTCTGAAAAATCTAAAACGTTTTGTGTAATCTGTTTGCAAAATATGCCAATTTCATCATGTTACTGTTAATGAAAAGCCAATTGCCACCTATCTTTATTTACTTTCCTGGTCTCTTCGAAGTTCTTTTTTATCTGTTAGGTGAAGTGTTAGTTTTCCAAAACAATGTTTCAAAAAATGAAATGAAACTCTGTAAAGTTTGTTACATATTTTATGGTTATACCCAAATATTTCGTTTTCTGCTACAGCACCAGTAGCAGACGAAAGTTGTATTAGCAGTAAGTATCAACTACTGAGTCAGTCGTTTCTGAGACTCCAAGATAGCCTTCGTCCTCACAGTCAACTTTTGGTATTAGAAGACCTCGGCGTACCAGCCTGAATTGAGTTTTCTCTGATCATTCCATCTATTTCTAGAATTCTAATTTGATACTTACCGCAAGTGGTAAAAAGGCCAATCCGACCAAAAAGTTGGCAGTCCAGTTTATGCAAACTGCTAAAGAACTAGCTGTTGGACGAGCAGATTGGTTGAATAACTCCGAAACTAAAAACCAAGGAATAGATCCAGGTCCAGTAGCAAACATTACAACGTAGATCAGAACGAAGATGACGCAGAAGATACCAGCAGCTGGACTTGTTTTCTGTGGAAAAAGAATTGATTTTAGTTCTTCCATAAAGTAATTTATATAGATAATGTATTAAAAGTTGATCAAATAACAAAATGTACTTACTCCAAAGACCATTCCGACAGTCAGCAATAAAGTATCCACTACCATACCAGCAAAACCAACGAGAAGAAGAGTTTTTCTTCCAGCCTTTTCGACAAGGAATAATGAAACAATGGTCATCAGAACGTTAATACCGCCCATAGCTAAAGTAGCGTACTTTGGATTGTCACCGTGTAAACCAGCCATTTCGAAGATTTCACTTGAGAAAAACATAACCTGAAAATAAAATTATTCTCCAATGATTCAACTACCTAGTACCAGATATATAACTCTTATAAAATATATTATTAATATGAATAAATTGATAGTTGATTATCAAGTTTTCTTCAACCCATCCTTCATTATATGGGTAATGAAAGTTGAATTGATGATGGATGGATGGAATTTATTTGTTTCTTGCTTCGAAAAGAAGTTTGTTTACGAACCCTCTGAATGTTCAATTCATCTCATTCATTGAGTTCTACAGTATCCATTTCAAAATGCTAGATTTGAAAAATATATACCAATTCCCTACAGGGTATGTTTTTCTACGTGTAAAATTATATTTCTATTAATTCTTTGATTGGCAATATCTTTTTTAAACCCTCCATACATTATATCAAGAAAATAATGTATTTATTGAAATCTGGGAGATTATTGAGTGGCGCTTTTTATAGAATTGAAGGGTTGGAAAGGTCTCATGAGTTCTAATTATATGTTTGGGCAGGTATAAGATGAACATTTTTTATGCCCGAAACCATTTCTCAGACAAAAATTGTTCAAGACCTTTCTAGGGCTAATATCATGATATAATAATCTATCATTTTGTACCATTAAAAAAGTCTGGAATGTACCGTTATCGATTCATTATTTCTTTGATTACTGGGTTTGGGTTGTAAAGGTGTTATTTATGAGAATTATGTCTCAAAAATTCAAAAATTCATTTCTTGAATTTCAGTTTGAACTCCACGACAAGAATAATGTTCTAGTACAAAATACAATTCTGCGGCTTCCTCTAAATGATTCAATCATATTTTCGGACCCAAAAATATTTTTGTTTGGGAAGTTTAGAGAACTTTTTGGGCATTATTGTTTTTGAAGATTCATTTCTCCAAATATCTGAAGTCACAAAAATAATTAATTAGAATGATGTTATCAAGGCTGAATCAAATTTTGGTTGAAAATATCTGCAAGTGTTCGGTAGAACAGATTATCAGTTTTTGAAAATTGATTTTGGCAAGATTATGAGACATTTTTAATCGATATCATCCCAAAATGAAAAATGTCTATTAATGCCCTACATGAACTGCCCTACATTAACCAAAACTGTGAACTAGTATAGGCAGCTCTGGAATAGTGTATCATTATCAACACTATTTGTATATCTCAGTCAAATTCACAAATTTATCAAGAACAGGAACAAAAACATCTGTGATAATACTCACTGCATTGATTCCTGAAAACTGCTGAGCGACCATGACGGTTAAAGCAATACTCAACGGGATTCTCAAAGCACTATTTGTCACCAGTTCACGGACTGTTACTTTTGGTACCAGCTTTGCAGCATCACATTCAGCCTTCATCATGTCCATTTCCTCGTGAACGTCAAAACTTCCTCGGAGCCATGATAACGCACTTCGAGCTTGTGATTCATTTCCCTTTGACAGAAGCAGATACTTAGGTGATTCCGGGCAAAATGGTAGAGTTATCACCTGTGAAATGAGTTTATATATGAGTATTTTGTTGAAAGCCATGCATTGAATTATCTATGAAATCCTTATCTATAATATATTCATCTCCAATACAAAAACACGCTTCAGTGACTTGAGCATAAGTTGGGGATCTGGGGTGTGGGGTTGCAATAAGATTCAGCTGTTTTTACTTTGAATTTGCCTTGGAATTGAATATGGTATAGAACTTTAGGAAGGTGATCTTCCTGGAAGGAGATCTAGCTAAAGAATACATCTGCTGTCATACCACAACTCAACTTACTTGGAAAATAGCGGGAACAATAGTCATGGCAAGTAAAGTAGGCCATAACGTATCGGTTCCAAGAATACTGGAAAGTCCAAGAACCTGCGATATCAATATGGATATGGTGATGACCAGTTGGTATACCGTTCCCACAGCACCTCTCAGATTAATCGGAGACACTTCTGCTAAGTACATTGGCGCCAGTCCAGCATTCAAGCCGGAATTGACTCCGATAATAAATCTGCCTAAGATGATCAGCTCGTAGGATGATGCAGTTTTTGATGTTGTTTCACAAATCACAGCTAATACTACAAGGATGTTGTTGAGAAGCAGGCCTCCCTTACGACCAAATCTTTCAGCTACGAAACCTGAAATGAAACAAGAAAAATTGTTGAGGACTACGAGGTTCGACAGTGTCATATTTATAAGACTTTCAAAATACCACCATAACAAAGTTAAATATTGGTTCAATCGATATCTGGACTGAACTTAGCAACTATGCTGAATGTGATGAGGATCATTGAATTGAAGTTTTATAGTCCAAAATTATTTGAAATAGTTCTGGTCAGAAAGGATTTCACTAGCTGCTTGGCTGGAAGGCAGTACAAATTTCAATGTCATTTGAAATTTACAGTCCTCTTTAAACCACCACCACAATATTTTGTTCTAAAGTGATCATAGGTAACTACAACGTATTTTGAGTAGAATTTTATAGTTACCACTATTTCAATTTCAAAAATGACTTGAGAGTGGCAAACGAGTTCTACATAACTAGTTTTTATTGCATTAATTAATTCAAAGTATTGATATGGATTCCAAACCTTAAAAGAAGCGGAATATTTTCAGTTATATCTCATAATGTTCGTTGAACCAAAAAGTTTTGAACTATTATCATATACCACATATTCTGAAATATCTACACCCAAAAGTGAAACAAAAAAACAAATTATCTTATCCTAGTTTTCAATATAACTGTAACCAAGACACTCAGAGAGAGATAAACGTACAGAGTGAATGCATGTACATTTTCATCTGAAAGAATGGCTTTTTGGTAGGTGGCGTTTTGATCACATAGTCATGAAAAGATTGCCCTTTGAAACTCACTCGAAAATGGAGATATATAATATAACTTGTGGAACTAACGGTTTTGGAAATTTATTGACAGTTTTGGAAATTTATTACATATGTTCTCATTGTCAAATCTAAACCCAACATACATATAATGTGTATAAGCTCTGTATAAGCTGAATGAATTTCAATTTTTTTTTGGTTTTTTGTTACGTGAATATTCAAAACGGCCAGGAAATGCTAATCCAATGTGTTCATGTCATACATGTCGAAAATGAGGGATCAAGAAATGAAATATTATATAGATTGGATCTTGTTGGATACATGAATATTTTAAATTAACTTCTGACTGCGAATATTCACCAATATCGTGAATTAGATTGATTTGACATTGAAATCTAATACACAATAACCTTAACGGACGTAGTAATATTAACGGAAAGTTTATATATAGAGTTCCGTACCTTCTTTAAGGTGTAACATTTATTAAGAAAATACCACTAGTTAAATAAATATACGTCAAACTATAAATAATAATAGTCATGAATATAATGACCTCACTGACAAAGCATGAAAATAAATAAAACATATGTCATTTCTACTATAAACCTGAATTAGTTGGACAGTCAGGAGAGAGAAATAAATAAATACTATAGAGATATCTAGTAGAAACACGAATTTTGTTAAAAAAATTTATTTTGATTTATGTTTATTAACCACGCAGACCGACTCCAGAATGAATAATGCTATGACTGTAAGTATTTTATTACTTGTGAAAATATACCTGCATGACTCATGGAGTATAAAGGTTAATAAGTGAGTTTTTTCTGTGTTCAAAGATAATTTGTCCGCATTGAATCACTCTTTTTCAATTTTCAAGTCAGTAAATGTTATATCATGTAATTTAGCAAATTTTTCGACCTAAGTGAGGCTCTTAACATTTAATAGTAAATGAATGGGGCCGAGCACAGCTCCTTGGGGAACTCTTGACGAGATTTCCCTCCTATTGTGACGAGATTTTCCTTCTATTGGACAGTTCCGCTGTTTCAATCATCTGATATCGTCCTGAGAGATATGATACTAGTGTAATATGTAACATTTCTATTATAAATTCATTTATTTTTCAGTCATCTGTAATTTTTTTTCAATATCTGTTTGTAATTTCATGTTGAATATGATGTTATTTTTTATTATTTTCTCGAATTGAAATTTTCATTCATTTATTTTGCATTGAATTTACGTAGTTGTGTGCGATTTCGATCATTTTACACCAGGATTCGAGAAGGAAAACAAAGGAAGTTACCAAAATGTCATTTTGGGAACTTTCATTTGAAATTAATGTATTTTTGGTTTTTCGAAGTATTTAAGGAGAATTTATAATAAGAACCTGGATAAACTTATCTGCTGTACTTTATGTGTTTCCAGGAATGTTTATCAGTAACCGCCGTTTGTTTCTTGAGTAAATATCGCTATTGAAATATTTGAGTACAGTTATAGGAGACTTGTTAATAGGCGGGATACTTTTATATCGACTTGAGTATATACATAGAAACGCGCATCCTTATATCACTACCATCGAAGCAAAAACACATTTGATTTACGTCAAGGACTCATTCATTTTGATGGAACATCAAACAGTTTCGATGGGAACGAAAAAAATTTCAACTCGAAAAATTAATAGATTTTTATCGAGGAAGTTAACATAAAGAACCCAGTTTGGGTCACTGAAGTTATTATTCGAAAGTGTAAAAAGTTCTATCTGTATGTAGTATAGTTTTTTTTGCTTCAATGGTTCATCTATAACATCTTTTGTGAAAAAATGTTTGAGGCTTTGTCTTCGAATCTTCCAATTTCCACAATTTCACACAGTTTGCATTTCTCATAACTTATCACTAGTTGGATGAATTTAATGAGAGAAAGCTGACTTGTATGTTGAGATTTAGAAGAAAGAAAACACTAATACTTCAGAGGTTCAATCTTCATCTTGTCAATGAGTGTATATATGTATAGCTTATCAAATCTGGGAAGCGACTTGTAACATACAACCAACTGTGTATACTACTGACAGAGAACGCATTATGATAGAAAAGATTTAAATCTACCGTACGTCTTGGTGCGCCTATTTGGGTTTTAGAGTGGCCTCAGAGTACAGGCCTCGCCGTAAGTAGCAATAAGGGTTGATGGTTTTTTAACTGATGTTCAATTAGAATGATAATGCCGTATTTATAAAATGTTATGCAAATGAGTTTGTTTTCAGCAATCTGTATTGAATTTAATTTCGGGTTTTTTAAGGAAAGGTCGAAAGACTTGTGATCAAAAAATCACAAAGGTTCCAGACATTGGAACTATCGTTGTTACTATCACTTTGAAAGGTATAATAATTTTATTTATTACGAAATCAGAGCAATTTCCTTCGTAGCATGAAATTCTTCGGAACGTTTAGCGTGTTCGGTATGTGTTCCACTGCTCTTGAGAAGATAAAGTGAAGAATTCGTCACCTAAACTTTCAACAGATTTGAAATTTAAGTCCACATTTTCATCAGCCACATATTGATTCAGTGATACCCATACTAATTCTGTTGATTTGAAATCTGGATGATAAGGAGGCAATCTGAATACAGAATGTCCATGATTGTCTATAATCCTACCAACTTCATACAACTTGAATTGTGGTTTATGGATTTTATTAATGGAATAGGGATCAATTTTCAGCGTATTATCTATGAAATGAATGTTCCGTCGTCTTACCCATTCTCATCTTTCCTCGAGGACTTGTTGGGCGTTTTTCATACTAAACATTGTGGTATAGGGCATTGTCTATAACTAAAACGTTTGTTTTTCCTAGAAGATTGGGAAATAACATTTCTTGCAACTACGTTTCGTAATTGTTGTAATTCATTTCGCTATGATAGTCGCCTGATTTTGTGTTGGATTTGAATTTTATATATGAATTTTTCACAAATCCATTTTCTCCTCCTGCATTCACTATTATAAATCTCTGCTATTTTGAAATTAGTGCAAATTATCATTACAACTCTTCTTATGTGTATGTGAAGCATGGATATATGTTTCATCCATATACATTATTGTTCGACCTTCTTCACGGACTTTTGTCGCGTACTATACTTCACCGAAGTGGACACTACAAGATTGTCTTTAAGACTGAGCTTCGATCGCCCTTAAGGATTTTCTAACACGCGCATAGATTTGACAAGCTATATCTAGAAGTTGTACCTTCCGGAATTTATTTCTCTCAAGCGATCCATACGGAATGAATGTGAATACCAAACACATTATGCATAAATTACTGCTGGAATGATGGTCTAAAATATTTTTACATGTAGTAGTGATCAATTTCTAACCAGAATCTATATACTTGTTTCGTTGAATTTAAATCCGTCAGTGAAAACACAAAGCAAAGAATTCAAAAATTGACTTTAAAGGAGAGGAAAAATGTTCATCATTCGTAATTCTATCCATAGGAACGAATTTGTGTGTTTTGATGAACATACTGTTGATAAACAATATGTTTATCAAGCGTATGTTTATCAACTGTATGAAGAGGAAAAATGTTCATCATTGTGTATTTTGATTAACATACTGTTCATCAAAAGTATGTTTATCAACAGTATGTTTATCCACAGTATGTTTATCAACAGTATGTTTATCAACGGAATGGAGAGGAAAAATGTTCATCATGCGTAATTCTATCCATAGGGATGAATTTGTGTATTTTGATAAACATACTTTTGATAATCATTTAAACTGTAATAATTGTTATATCTTATGTACGGTGATTTTGAAAATATTCAAAAATTGTAGTACTATGAGTAATATTACCTGTTGTTGCTCCTCCAATCATTCCCCCGATGCAAAGTACAGAAGTCATCAACGAAAAAATCAGAGTTACACTATCTTTGTTTGGATATTCTCCTGTTCTGTTCATGGCAGTCTCATTGATCCAATCCACCAAAACCTAAAAAAACATAGGACGATTAATTTTATTCCATTCCTAACTATGGACATGGTTATTTATAGTACATAAATAAATCGTGGAATATAGTCACCTCTTTTTTTTGTTCATATCAGGTAGAAATCATGTTACAAAAACTTATTTTGATAAGAATGAAATCTACCGTGCGACTTGGTGCGCCTATTTGGGTTTTAGAGTGGCCTCAGAGTACAGTTCTCGCCATAAGTAACAATAAGGGTAGATAATTTTTTATTTGATGTTCAATTAGAATGATAATGCGGTATTTACGAAATTTCATTTAAATGAGTTTGTTTTCAGCAGTCTGTATTGAATTTAATTTCGGGTTTATTAAGGAAAGGTAGAAAGACTTATTATGAAAATGTCATTTATTTGGGTTGAAGATCAAATTTCAGAATGAAACTTTTTTGGGAAACATATTTATTAAGATGAATGAATTCAAACAAAAATGATATTAAAGTTCTAGACATTGGAACTATTGTTGTTACTATCACTGTGAAAGTTAGTTTTCTCATGGACAATCGGATGCAAAAATGCACTACTCTGTATTCATAATTTTCAATGCTAACGCCACTAAAACAAAAATACTTTATTATTGTACTGCACTGGAGTTTAATTTTATTTCAACTTCGGTGATGTTTTATATTCAGAATATCATATTTATTGAAGCCCTGAAGAAGGCGGGGATAATCGGCAAAACGTTGGCATTGAAGACTGTGAATGCAGAGTAATGTATTTTTGTGTCTATCTGGTTGCATGAATACAACCTATAATAATACCTCTGAATGTGATCCATTGTACCGTTTACTTCAATGGTTACATCAGACGTATTGAAATAAGACTCCGTTTTCATAGAGTTTCACTAAACTGTTTACAAAACTGCAACATAAAGTGTACCATGCGATAGTTTCTTCAGTTATTTTCAATTGATACATTTGGAGTTAGAGATCATTTATATTTTCAAGTCAAGATAGTAGATATCACGAAATACATCCTGAAACAGGATTTTTTTCTTAAAAAAAAGTTAATTAACATTATTCGTTCATTAACTTATGAATACTTATATTTGGACTTGGGTTTATGCTAATGATAATTATTAAATTATTGAAGTAATTAAACTTCACCAATAACAATCTATATACAGCTGAATGAATATTTGTTTTTTCCGAGAGATCAGTAGATTAAAAAAAAAGTCGTTGCGAATTTATAGAATCGAAAGTTTTGTGTAGTGGTAGAGGAAATAGTGTTATCACAAATTTATCTTACATTTGGTTTGTCCCATTTGAAATGAGAAAGAATTGCCAAATTATTTAATTTTGGTACTATTCGTATACGACTATTCTTATGCAACCTTATACTTTCATAACATTTTGAAAATTTTAGCTATGAATTTTTGTAGTCAATCACTTATTGGCAGATCTATCTCAGTAAGACTATGCATCAAAAAATAAATTTTATTGTTTCAATACACCTGTGATAAAAAGGTTGCTATTTATAAATCTCGAACTGATAATAATTACCATCCAACATATCTGAAGTATAATTTGAATTTTTATTTGATGATCAATTTCAATATTTACAAAGATATATTTACATCGATTAAAATTGAAAATCAACAATAAAGGAGAACACAACTTATTCCACTCATTACTTCATATGTACGAGTATTGTTAAAATAGCATGTAAAACTGTTTCATCGTACTCGAAGTTGACTCAGCACTGATCAATATTCATGTCTAGGACTATTTCTTCTTCTATTTATTTACCTTCATTATGAATGAAACATTAAGTTTCCTCTTTCTTCACAAATTAATAATTAATTCATGTAGTACACCACGAATGGTTGGAAGGTAATCAGTCTTAAAGGGACATTAATTGAAACATTATAATTGGGCATATCTTGTACATTTATACTCAGATTTTTCAAATTAATTCGAAATACAAAATATTGTTATAGGTGCACTCAATACAGCCTTTACGAAACATGCTATATGAAATTTCTTCAACAATTGAACCCATTCATAAGTCACCTTGTATATTGCCTAATTTCGTATAACCTGAGCAAGCAAATTGACTGATCTGAAAATGGATTTATAACTTTTTTTATTAGTTTATTTTATGATTCATAACGTTGAATGTTTAAATTTCAAAATTTATTGACCTCTTTGAAGTTGAATAGTAAAACAATCCAATATTGCTTATAAATATTATATACTTTCTGTAACATGTCACGTACATAGATATATAAATATGTGGAATATTGAACAGGTAGAAGAAGAAGTAAGCAACCAATGATTTGGAATGTGATACACGCGAATTTTATTGTTTGTTCAAGAATTTGGTGACGCCAAATACTATTCGAACTGATTTTTATCTGTATTACTGTATAGTCCAGTAACTGACTTGAAGGTAGAAAATGTTTGAATAGAATAGAATATCCTGAGTGATTTCTAGATAATCACAACATTTTCTATAAAAATTCCTGATCATCCAGTGAGAATCAAAGAACATATTATCACGTGTAGCAAAAGCAGCATAGTTAATAAGACACACTCCCATAGTACAAACGAAACATAATTCATAGTCGACATTTAAATAAAAGTTAATGTCAGGTCTATGTATTAAAGAGACTCTTAATTTTATAAGTAATTAGTTATTGAATCTCATTCAATTCAATGAACAGGAAATATGTTCTAATGACTTCGGAAGTCATTAGAAACAGCTCCAATTTTGAAACATTTTAAAAATTTTATTCTTAAATATTATTTGAAATGAGAAACCTTTTGAAAAAGAAAAGTAATTTTTATATTATCTAAACAATATGCATCATTATCATATACACTCTTAAATCTTTTTTTGTTATGAAATAAGCCCATTTAGTCAAACATGTCTTGTCAATTGTTAGCAACATTTATTTGTTCCCAACAAAATTCATTGAATATTATCTAATCTATTCCAAATATATGATTTGCAGATAACAAAGTATTCTGCAATCTACGTTCTTCGATAGCATTTCAAAAGAGTGAAAATCGTTGATTTGGTATGAAATAATCCAATGCAAATTATCTCCAGCTTTGAGTGAAGAACTCATTATTTACCAATAAACGAATTGTTTTTTGATCGGTACATATCTGATGTAATTGTTATCAAACCACCAGACGAAGTGTACAGGACAATACTGAAAATTGGTCGTCAAGTTGACCAAAATCATTAATTTATATAATTTAGTTCGGACATTAAAGGCCAATATTTTAATTGATTGTATTGTGATTGATTTTTCAAAATCTCTACCTGTTTTATTGTATAATAGTTTGATGTACCAGTGACTGATGAAGCCACCATGTAGGGAAACGCATCACAAATACAATTATTATGAACATTCTAAGCTATTTCTGAATACTTCCGAGAAGAAGACTTTATTGATTCGATCGATGAAATAAAGTTCTAGTAAATTACTCACCGTTTTTGGATTATTGAGGACTCCAGTGTTGTACCCATGTTGAAACGATGATCCCAAAGCTGAGGCTGCAATAGCGAAGGCAAGCCTGCCATTGAATCCCTGAAAAGAATAGTAACCTATAAATAAAACTGCAAGTATTATTCTTTCGGCACGCCGGAGTACATAAATAGAATTTGCCTACATATGTCGGTTTATTTTTGTACCCGGCAGCTCATGAATGGAGAAATATTGCGTAAGTGATTTAATGAAATTGAAATCCATGTTGAAACAACATGTTTAATTCCATTCATCAAAAATGAAGAAAATCTTCGAAATCAGCTCTGCCTCTCAATTAAATAAAACCATGTGGGACATTTGAAAGTCTCAGACCATGGGTTAATATCATAATCGATATTAGCTATTGTAAGTTTTTTATTGGAGAAAAACTAGCTAATTCCATTGGTTCTACATTCAAGATTATCACAAACTTTTTAGCATCTGTATCAACAGTTCGATTACACTTAAACGACTCTTAGTATAATCGTTTGTGATGAATGCTTCGATTTTTGGGTTCTAGTTTCATCCGGACTTATGGCAGTTGCTGCGGATAGACGTATTCAGAAAATTTCAAAATTAGAACGTGATAACTTCGATGCGTCACTCTTTGTCTGATAAATTGAAAATAGGGTGGCGGTATAAGATATTATATCTCCTGATTATTCCATATGAAAGTTGAAACCTTCAGAGCAGGAAAGGGTTATACTTTGAAACATTCCATTATGTAGAAGAGATTTTCTCCTTGCTCGCGTTGATTCGATGACAATACATAACCAGCTTTTGTGATTTCATATTGAATAATTGTGATCTTCCTAGTAAAACCTACGCCTTAAATCACCCATAATTACAGCATCACCTGGGCGCAATCAAAATTCAACCGCGCTACTCCACTTGCGCATTGAACGCTTCATGTGAACAAACTTTTAGCACATAAAGTATACTCTGAATGTTCGACATAAAATGAATATCAGTTCAGGTACAAGTCAGAGAATTTTTCAGACGAGTGTATCGAGTTTTATCTAAAATACTAGTGATATATTATCGGGTTTTCAGCAGAGCATGACTTTCAGAGTCATCCTTTCGAAAAACTACGCATATTCATCGTTCTGTCAGTATGACTACGTGAATTTTATTGTTTGTTCAAGGATTTGGTGACGCCAAATACTATTCTAACTGATTTTTATCTATATTACTGTATAGTCCAGTAACTCACTTGAAGGTAGAAAAAGTTAGAATAGAATATTCTGAGTAATGTCTAGATAATCACTACATTTTCCATAAAAATTACGATCAATGCGGAGCAAAAGCAGCATAATCAATAAGACACATTCCCATAGTAACAAACGAAACATAATTCATAGTCGACATTTAAATAAAAGTGAATGTCAGATCTATGTATTAACGACTCTTGATTTTATGAGTAATTAGTTATTGAATCTCATTCAATTCAATGGACAGGAAATATGTGTCTTGCTTGAAACAAGAGTTACTGATAATTTTATTGAGTAACCTTCAGTTTATACTCGATAACATATTCAACGTCAATTTGGTCATACATTTTTAAGGAAAAATATTTTTCAACTTCTGCGCCTTCACTATTTATAATACTTCATGTAACAAGCGATGTTGTTTTACACAAATATTTGTGAATTATAAAATTTATCCAATATTGAACGATACAACGTGAGGTTTTATTTACATTGTAAATTTGTTTGATTTTCGATTGCTACGAGGTGAAATTCCCATTTGGAGGCTTTGGTAAATCGTTATCGAACTATGACCGAAATCAAATAAACCGAAAGAGAAATGATAAAACTGAAAATATGAAAACTAATGGCTATAAGACAAATATCTACATGATACTGAACAAAATTCTGTTTCATATGTTACATTGTTACAAAGAACGATGCCTCTTTGAAAGCTGGTTTCAATTGTTAATGAAAAATGCAAAAGAAAAGTTTTTATTATATTTTACCACCATTAGAATGTATCAGTATTAGAAAATAGGCTTTCACGACCGCAGTCACGATAATAAGGAAGAGTGTATTAGATTAAGTATATATCTTCATTTTGCTCAGCATATGAATAAAGCAAATCTGTGGATAATCTACAGGAATATCTATCCACATATGCACAACTTCCTTCAATAACATCCATGCATGAAAGGTTTCAGTTCCAGACTGAAATACTATTATAATACTGATGGTAATTCTACATTCATAATAGGGGTTTATGTGCTGCCCAAACATCAAAATGGAAAAGGTTCTTGGAAGCCAAAACCATGAATGACGTTGTGGATGTGATCAAATGTGCATAGACACATGCTACGATTTTTTCCAGAGACGTCACAAATCTCAAGCTGATGAATGGATTCAAAGAATTATGACTGAATGATACACAAGTAAACAAATCCTGAATGAATCTGTGAGTGAGTTCTCAAACACAAAGACCAAAGTTCAATTATATTTTTCATCTAGCGATGGCCAGGTGATTTCATAATAACAGTTATGTCTGGCATTATCACAGAATCAATTGAATACGAATATGAAAGTGGGAAACGTAAACGAATTCCAAGTAAAAATCTCTCATGTCGCAAGGTCGACTATCAAGGTTTTAAATAATTGGACGGCGGCGGCGCGGCGTATCGACAATTCTTTGATATTTTCAAACCTGTTGGATTTCAGATGTCGATTATAGCAATCATGTCTGCAATCAGTCGGTTAGAAGTGCGGAAGAAGTTTAAACGAAAACTGACAGTTATTCCTACCAGTCGTAGAATATTTGCATTCTTCTTGGCAGCTGAAATCACATTCTATGATCTGCAGCCTGTTGATTAGATCCCATACCATTTCTTGATCAATATTAGAATTGAATATTCACACAAATAACCTATATTAAAGAAGAAGTTAATACAAATCATGAAATTATGAAACAACAACAAAAATCAATTGGCACTCCGGGGGGAGCGCCAATTAATTCCAGTGGCGCATTTTTTTTCCAGCTGCAGGAAAACCCGGAAAAACTTGCAGCACCACATCATCTGAAGATCTCGATCTGCCAATGTCCTCTTTCTCATAAACCAGCCCGTTTCGTCTTTTACCAAGGCGTAATAATAACCAGATTCAACGCCAGAACCATTGAACAATGACTGCTTGAAGACTATAATAGTGGTCTGCTAGATTGAAGTGTTCATCAATTTCGAACC
>WOGJ01182723.1:517-12737 GCA_015342185.1 Leptinotarsa juncta | reverse complement strand
TTATTTTTAGTAATTGTTTGTGACGTGGATGTCCTATACACATCCAGAGATATTTAATTATTCTAGTCATTTCATATGTATATACATTTTCTTATATTATTTGTCTACCTGAATTCACTGACGTTTTCGCTTTTTTATTTGATATGCAAACTTATTTGTGGAAATAAATAAATTATTTTAATTATTATTATACATACTACACATAATTACTTAATAAGCTGAAAGCAGAACTAGCGGAAAAAATTTCCACATTCGCAGAAAAAGAAAATCCTGTTTGACCTACATGACCATTTGCCTTACTCACCAGATCTAGCCTCAAGCAACTTATTTTTGTTCCCTTATCTAAAAATTGCACTCCCAGGACAGATATTTTCGTCAAATGAAGAGGCAATCAACTTGGTGAACAATTGTTTTGCAGAGAAAAACACCGAGTATTATTTGGACGGGTTAGAGAGATGGGAACATTACTAGGATAAGTGTGTGAAGTTGAAAAGAGACTGAAAAAATGTATTTCATGTTTGTTAGGCTGAAAACTCTTCAGACTTTTCTCGTATACCAACTTTCTTCGCCTTTCTAGATCCTTGTGAACAAACTAAAGAAGAGGGTCCTTGCCAAGGGCATTACCAGCGGTATTACTATGATCAAACTGATGGGCAATGTAACGCATTCATATATGGCGGCTGTAAAGGTAACAACAACAATTTCCCAACTATTGAAGCTTGTAACCAGAAATGCAACGCACCTGGGCTCAAGAAGGGTAAGATTTCACGAACTTTTTCATCAAATTGAAGTAAAAACTATTGTTTCCCAGAATGTTCATTCAGGAGCATGCGAAACTACTGCATGCCTGAATACCTAATGATATTTAGGATTTTATACTAACTGATACATTCATAATTCGGAGCCGAGTAGATACATTATGAAATGTGTAACGAAAATTAAAGTATTGCGTCAGTTCACATATGAATATAAGAAAATACATGTGTACTTGTAAATATATATATTTCATTTGGTGAAAAAATCTTAACAAAATCTTTGTTTACACATTTTAAAAAAACTTTACTTGGCAACCAATACAATCTTGGTTATGGTATTCTTCCAATAAAGCACCTAATCAAACTTGTGGAATTTTTTCGAAGATGTTTATCATATTTGAAATAAAAATTCATCTCGATTTCAAAGACCATATAATGTATTTGAAACAAAACAATTTTAGTGCACAAAAAAGTTCCAACACGTCAGTGTTAATCAACATCTCTGATTTACGTTAGCACCATAGACACTTTTGCTACCCAAAATATAAACGGTTCTCTAATGGCTATTTTGTATCCATTCTCATGAGAATAGTACTGCAACCAATTTAAGGAGAATGGGAATGGTGAGCTTTCTAGAGAAGTTAATTATCTTTACCTCAAAACCAGAAAAGGCCTTCTTGATGGAGATTATTGAGCAATAGAAAATCAGGACAAATTAAACCATTTTGTATTGATGGAGATTATTTAGCATTAGGAAATCGTGACAAATTAAACCATTTTGTCTTTGCAATTGGCAAACATTGAAAAGGTTTAGGTATATTTTCCGGAAAGTATAGCGGTTGATAATCTTCCAAAAAGTGCTTGGAATAATCGTATGATTGATATTGTTAGCGTTGGAGTCACAGGGAGAAGCATTCTCCGCTCCAAACTCTACAGAACAACCACTCCATCCTTCTTTCATGACAAATCCATTCTATAAAAAATATGCTCAAGAATTTTTTGGGAAAGGCATCAGTAATTGATTGGATAGCCAAGCACAAAAAACACAACGAAAATGTATAGAATTGGATGATCAACATACGAGGTTAGTAGTGTACTTACTGAAAACTTTGCACTGATGATATTCAAACACATAATTGGTGAATATCACGCTGTCACGTCCAAAAAACTAATAATGCTCCTTGGAAGGGTGATGCTACTATTCTCCAACCTAGTCTAGTTGGGCTGTAACAGATTAGAGTTATGTACAAAATATTTCATAGGACCCAAAATTGAGATACTGATCTATCTTTCGCAATCTTCAATCCAGTAACAAAAATGATAATTCCACATATCTCACACCAATCGACTGTGCTGGAATTTTCTCAGGCCTTGGTTGTACTGCCTATTGGTTCATGAGAAGTAGGGCGTGATAGCCTGGCTAACTTGCTATCTTTTGCGCAGCCTCTTGCGCATCTTTCTGAATTTGGATCATATGTATTTGTAGCGTATAGTTCAAGTAGACAATATAATGCAACATACCTTCCAACGGCTCCCCTTTAATAATATAGTTAGATAATATAGTAACTTTCTTCGAAAGCATCTGATAATTTATCTTCCATAATCTCTGATTCACTATCACTGTCATCATTTAAATCAATGATTAATTCATTTCCACCGTTAATATGGAAGTACCCAATCCCTTTTTCAACAAAAATTACTGTTTTAATCCTTTTCTGTCAGCCTTCTTCGGTAATATTAGATACTTCTTCTTTAATTAGCTTTATTACTTTCTTATCAAATTTTTTTTGCAGACATGTTAGGTGTACATTCTCGAACCATCAGTCCACCCTTTTGTAACTGTGTCGTGAGTGTCATACCAAGTTTCTTCCAAATAGAAAATTTGTCGTTTTTCTTGTCTATATTCAGTTATTTTTATATATTAAGTTTTATTATCACGCAATTCCTTCTTACTTCTGCTTTCCATAACTGCTTAACGTTTGGTTATAATTTCAAATCTAAATCCTAGTTTCTTTATCCAATTCTGAAGAGTTTTGTCGCAGCAACTCATTTTATGGCCGGAAGTATTCAATTTCTTCCTTATGATTTCAGTTGTAGGACTTTCATTTGCTTTTGTAACAGTTGTATCTATATTATTTTTTTCAATGATTTTATCAGATGAACATCGAAAGGTTTTGATAATCCTGTATCACATCGCGTCTTGCGTTCATGAGCTTTGTTTTTGACTGTTTTACGTACAGTTGGGAAGGGAATTTCGGTGAAATCTGATGTTGCGTGTGATAGTTTGTTTCCCTCGATACAAAACGTGATAATAGATTCTTATATACATTGAAACATACTCTCTGTGTTCGAATATTCAAATGCATCTGAGTTTTATTCTCTGGTATCCCTTTTTCGCATTGTTCACCATCGCTATTGGAATCACACCACTGGAAAAGTCTGCGTTGTTGTCACACTCGTTATTACTATTAGTACTTATCCAAGGACGCCACATTTTAAACAGATTACCAAAATATTTTAGTAATTATAACTGTACCAATATCGAATTTCAACACTCAAATCGTGAACAGTTTCTGAACTGAATACGACGGCAATAACCAAAGGCCGCATTTCCCGATTTCCATTCGTCACCGAAACAAGACTTCAAATTTAATGTTATGACTCTTCAGCCAATCATGAAACTCAGTTAGTGAAAATTATCCAATACGAACCGCCAAGTCTACAGTCCACGTGGATTAGTTTGCTGCTGGTTCATTTCTATGTATTGGTTTTTTGACTTGAAGAGTGCCGACAACTTTAAGTGTGAACAATATCGGTTAATTCGACTTTACTGTATTGTGAAAACTGTCGTGGTTTTGAAAACTATTATAAAAACAGTCACCCGGTATTTCAATTAGTACACTACTTAATCACTAAGCATATCTAAGTTTAGTTTTGTTTAACAAGTTTTGTCCGTTTTTATGAGTCTACTTTGAACTGTTATATCTCAGTGAATACTTATTCAATGTAATCGAATTAAGCGCCTTTTGAATCAGTGCACTTTCTCCAAGATAATCGAAGTCGAATAATTTTGTCACCAAGAAAATTGTATGCTCGGAATTAGATCAAATTGATGAAGGCCGTTTGTGCCTGGTCCTGATTTACGAAGGTTCTACCAGTGAGAAAGTTATGGAAGTGCTTGAAAAGATGGTAGTCGGTTGCGAGAGGGGAGTATGGTGGGTGAGTTAGAACTTCGATGCTTCATTCGTTTAATTTTCGGGCTGTGATTTGTGAAACATCCTCACAATATGACTCTGATGTGATGATTTGGCCTGGTTGCAGGAAGTTATAGTGAATCATATCAGCCGCTGACAACCACACAGTAAGCAAGGTATTTTTTCGGTGGGTTTTCGTCTTTCGTCTTCCCTTGTCTCAAAAGAGTTGTAATGCAACAATCATTTGGAGTCATCAGGAAATGATCTGGACCAATCCATTTATATAAGACAAACAATTCATGGACATCTGAAATTATGGCTTGAAGAATGTGGCATACATCTAGCAATGTATAGGAAACAAGATTGTTGTAATGGGTGGCATGGATGAGATGGGAAAAAAAAACACAGTATGCCTATGAGGCTGCACTGATTTTGGAGAAATGGTCAGACGTCTCTCATAGGAGAAAAAATCGATCATTCGGTATAGAATCTCTCTGTGTAATATAAAGATTTTTCTTGTGTCTCGGAACACGTGGATCTATAGACTGACAGGCCAAAACACAAGCACTACAGAAACATCCTCAAGTCGCTCTCAAAGCGGTTCCTGTGCGAAAGTTGCTATCCACATTGGATTTGAATCGCTGGAGGTTAAATCCATTTGGAGTTTATTCCACATTAACGAAATTCTTCAGATGAAAGAGTTCTCAAACAGTGAAGTTCGAGGTGCACTGAGTTGAACCTCGAAACGATGAGCAGCCAAAGTCCATCGCGTAGTTCTGATATTTAGCGCTCTTGGTGGAATCAAATATGCCAAATTACTTGAATACTTCCCGTGAAAGTAACTACAGAAGAGAGACAAATCTCCAATCTTTCTTCGACGTACCGGGCTACCAAGGTTTCACATGATGTTCGCGTGTCCAATCAAGCGGATGACTTTTTTCTGGATGGAATTCAGCAACTAAAGGGTATTTTTGGGGGCAGAGCTCCACACATGAGAACAATACTCCAAAGAAAATCGGATCTGAGCTTTATAAAGCATCCTGAAGTCATTAATTTTTGCAATATCATGGTGCGATTGTACTATTCAGTAAGAAAATAAAATGGCGTGCTGATCATTATCTACACGATCCAGTTAGGAATGGTGTCGGCGACAGTCCACGCTAGACGTAAACCCTAGTAAAACAGCATGAATCAAGTTGAAGGTTTGGAAACACGTAATTAATGAAATTATTTGATTCCTCAAGAATTTAATGAGAAGACTACTGTAGAAAGTAAAACGTTGGCCTCCGTATTGATAAAGCGAAAATCGATAGAAACACCGTTTCTCGGAACATTTCCTTACCACAAGTGAGCTCGTAGGTATCTGCTACGAAATTATTGGTTTCACAAGTGTGAAAAAATATTTTCATTTTAAAATCATTCTGGAATCAAATGAATACGAATAGATATTGGACCCTTATTTCCAATCCATTTCTCATTAAAAGTATCATCCAAATATTGGGTAACTATTCTATTATTATGTGGAGGTGCCCCAGCTTGTTGAAACCACATATTCAGTCGCGTTTGTATTGGTAAATTCTCCAAGAGATTCGGCAACACATGTTGTAGAAAAACCAAGTACCTCTCGCTATTGAGAATTCCTTCGAAAAAATGAGATCCTATCAAATAACCATCAATGATTTCGCACCAAACATTAACCCCCACAAAGACTGAAATCTCGTTTCTTGCACCCAATGAGGGTTCACGTCAGACCAAAAATGACAATTATGTTTGTTTATTATACCGTTGTTATAGAAACGGCTTTGCTCCATAATATTTTTTTTAGAAACTGATCATCATCATGAATACGGGTGGACAACCATGCAATGAAGTTCAATTTTCTATCAGCATCTCCTGAATATGGGATTAAATTTTAGTTATTAAAAATGAAACATGAAGATTATTACCTGGATGAAGTACTCGAACCAAATGTAATTTATTTTATACTTATCTTCTTTCACGAAATATGGATATTCTTTTTCACTTTTTAGATATTTGCCCGCGGAGTTTTATATGGGACGCCCTGTATAGTTATTGTGATTCTTATATAATCAGAAATGATTACTGAATAACGAAATTAGTTAGCTCCCTAACTATATAATTAAAGGGGAGCTGCTGGAAGCTAGGTTGCTCTATATCGTTTACTTATACTTATACTATACATATAACTAAACTTATACTACTATACTAATCCATGTCTTTTTGAATATATGAGTTATGAGTATATCCAAGTATTAGATATCATACTTCTTACTAGGAATGAATTACTCCATACTTTTTTTACAACTAAACTAATTCACTACCTGCCTCAATTAACAAAATAGACAGTTATTCTGAATCAGGAAGTGAGAAAACTCGAACTTTATTTTATAATAATGATAATATATTATTAAACCACGAATAATAAATTAATACAGTTCACACAAAAACAAATATGAAGTGGATAAATAGCTAATTTGTTGTTATAGACGAATCCAGTTCCGTTCTTCCATCAATGCCAAAAAATTAAAAACATTTGAAGGTTCTGATGAATGAAATATCACTACTCACTTGCGATTCACTGAATTTTTTCACTGCTACAGAATCAGTAATTCCACACTCACCATATATTGAGTTTCTAATGACATTTTGGTGGATGCCTCCATCACGACACGATAATAAATTATTCGAATGAGGGTGGCAAAATGGTTAAGACTTTGCCGACCTAGATTTTCAGTGTCACTATTTTTTGAGTTTCAAGGCCGTCAATTTTTGGAATTTCTTCCTGGCCTTTCGCTGGCGCAAGTGGCTAGTTTCTACAGGGGTCTATACATCCTGAGTAAATCATCCGATGAGTCATCGGAGAGCATCAGAAAAGGGAATCAGCAGGGGAAAAATAGAGGTCTAAAGATTGTATAGAATTTCGTAAGTTTTGAAGTTGGAAACTTGATTGGGTTAATAAAAGAATATTGTAACTATTTGTTTGAAATGGTCTGTCACGAAACTTATTGTGACAAACCAAATTCTACGCTGGCGAAGCCGAGGAAACATATAATTGTATCTACAAGTCTTACGTTAATGAACAGATGGATACATGATTTTCTGTAATTTTTCTGTTCCTTGAAACGAGAGCAAAAACACTATTTAGTTGGCAGTATGTGCTCAGCCGGTTAATTTCAACCGATAAATTATTTCATCATCGAGATTGAAAAGTTTGCCAGTGTGCGAATAAAGTTGAGGAAAATCGTAACGATTACATCTGCATCAAATTCAATGATTGATTAAAAATATGTTGAAATGACAATTGAATATGAATCAGCTAATCAAATTTTCATTGGATTTTTCCATCACAAAATTTGAATGAAGTGCATTAATGAAC
The DNA here is from genome assembly GCA_015342185.1 of Leptinotarsa juncta. Taxonomy (NCBI): domain Eukaryota; kingdom Metazoa; phylum Arthropoda; class Insecta; order Coleoptera; family Chrysomelidae; genus Leptinotarsa; species Leptinotarsa juncta. The sequence goes on along the minus strand of WOGJ01182723.1, from coordinate 5,391 downwards.
TTTCAATAATTTTGATTCCAGCTGGAAGAAAGATATTAGAGAAGTGTTTTGATTAAAACTTTCATTTCCAGTTTTAAAGGTTCACTACTGTTTACTGTTGAGTTTATAATTGAAATGGAGGATTCAAAAACTAATCAGATTATAATATTCGATATGCGCCCAAGCTACACAAACAAGGTATCTGTTCAGAGCAAATACCTTGTACCCTTTGGATACGAGTAAATACATTTAGAATATAGATGTCCTACATGAAAAATTCATATGCTGAAATAAACGTTCCGTAGCAATATAGTTTTCGAGAATTGAGTATTATTCGATGCACAAGTATTCTAATAACACTTTATTGTGGGAGTATATTTAAAAACTTTACTTGAATTGATATTTATTTGGGTAACTGCCAATGTAGTATTTATTGCGTATTATTCTGAAGTTTCGCAACACGTGTCACAAGCAAAAGTATTTTAGATACCTACTAGTAATAATGTGCATATAAAAAATCTGTACAATGAAGTACAAACTTTGTATATCAAAAACTATCGCATAAACGTACCTAGTCAAGTCAACAAATTATAGAAAACAAATTGAAACAGGTGGTGAAGATGGAACAGTTTCCGTATGTTCGAATTTTATTTCGATGTAGGCCAATGTTGGCCAGAGTAGGCCAAATTGAACACTTTCAAAGTGAAACTCCTGTTTTCAAACTATATGAAAACTGATGGATGTGTCTAGGGGTCAAATTTTATTACAAACTTAATGGTGAAACCGCATATTGATATCTATCATCGCCATGTTTTTCTAAAATGTGCATTTTCGAAAAGTTGCTGTAACTTTTTTTCTATCAAAAATTACTCATTTCTATGAAAACATTTCCAAAGCACTTTTTACGTTGTTTACGTTGAATTTTTTCAATTGGTGTATCAACAGTTATTGATGGAAAACTATTTTTCTAACGAGACACCCTGTATATACCTACATACTTCAATAGAGCTTAAAATTACCTTTCCAAAAATGTAGAACACTTGATGTTTTGCTGGAGACCTCTTTGAAATACAGAGCTTTAGGTTTTTTCATTACACAAAATTTGACCCTCAGATACAATCATCAGTTTTCATGTATCTAGTTTCCCTTTAAAAGTGTTCAGTTTGCCTCACTCTGTACTCTGGCTAGGCAATGTATAAATTTTTCCGAGCCACAAAGAGAACTTCATGGCTATTGCAGTCACGCCAGCCATATAAAGTAATGACAATTTCAACTAGGAAAATTCATTCGAAAAAGTTCAAGTGACTATTACCATTTGAATTTTCTGTAAAAAAATTATGTACTGATTTATTATTTAACGTACTACCCCACACAATTATTTGTTATGGTATATCAATAGCCCATCTAAAATTTAACAGGTAAAAATTTCATTCATCTCCCCACTTAAATACGTCAGTCGAAATCAAGTTGCTCTTCTATTTCACCATGAAACCCACATTGCAAAATTAAACATGAAATTATACTCACTCTTATGGAATGTACAAATGAATTTTCGCTTTATTGGTAGAATGGTTTCGCAGAGTTTTCTTTTTTTACCATTATATTCATAAATATGTTGTGCATATAGTTTTTGTACTGACTTAAATTAATTCGTTAGCCAAAGACTCTGCATGATGAACCATTTCTAAAATTCCACTAACCAGTAATAGCCATTCATGATACCTATAAGTGTTAAAAGTAAAGTTTTATTTTGTGAGTGAAATCGAGCTAAGCGACTTGAGCAAATTCGAAGTTATCATTGAAAACTTGCTGCACAAAGTTATCAGGTTCCATATTTTTGATTTCTCTTCTAAATACGCTAAGAAGACGGTTACGCTGAAATTTCCTTCGACGTTTTTGAATCTACACCGGCTAAAAAAATTAGAATATGCGATGTCGTACTGCTGAGCCGATTTTTTTGGTAACAATTCAATTGAAGCTCTTTTTGAAGCCTCTTCAATATCGTCAGGAACACAATATTCCTCACTATTGTCCTTCATTATGCAAAAAATTAAACACCAGCAAGAACTTTAAATGTGACTTTAAATAAAACGCGTGAGCTGTAAACAATACTGTTTGTTGGTAATCAGGTGATTCAGCGTCACCTGAAGCTTGACAGTTAACTGAAAAGAGATGTCAGAATGTGTTTTTATAGAAATAATAAATTCATCTATTTTATTATGAAAACAGGACCGTTGTACGAAAACTTTGTATGATATTTCTGGTAAAAGTAAGTTTTATTTTGTGAGTGAAAAAATTTGCGAAACGAGTTGAGCAATTTAACGAACATTCATATCATAAATAGTTTAGTATACGTATACGGATTTAAATATTATCATTCTGCCGGCCATCATCAAACGGCCTCTTGAAGGCCTTTTTAGGATGGGCTTTTTAAGCGATCTTAAAGATCGGAATAAGAGCGTTAATGTTATTTGGGATACCATTTGAAAAGGTCATGTTTTCGGTGTAAATGAATTGCAAAACATTTTCTTATAGAAAACCCCACTAAAACTGATAAATGCCTATGGATTCATTACAATTTTTCAAGCACTTGCTTTATTTTTCAATTTTTTTCGATGAAAGATTGTAAATTTTTGTTGATATCAGTTCGTCATTTTTCACTGTATATTAGGCTGTAATTAGGGTTTTGAACATACTGGATGTAATAAATATTGTTATTTTCTTCAGTGCTGCAACATCAAATAAAAGTTAGGGAGTTGTCTCTCTTCTACAGATACACATTTGATTTCACCAAGATCAGTGCATATCAGAAATACGCGACGGACATTGGCTGCTGCTGTGGCAGGTTTAACTCAGTACACCTTGAACTTCACTGTTTAAAAACTTTCATCCGGAGAACTGCGTTTAAGTGGAATAAACTTCCTGGGAATGAATGTTTTTGTAAATGAATTTGATCCCCACCGATTTGAATCCAACGTGAATTGTTACTTTCGCACAGGCACCGCCCTTAGAGCGCCTCAAGAATGTTACTGTAGTACTTGTGTCTTGTCCTTAAAAAAATGCATGTAAAAGATCCATTAGTTTAAGGCTAGGCAGTGTTTACAGAGTTTAACGACTATCAAATGCACTAGAGCTATTTAACAGATTAAAATGGACATACAAAGGTGTTTTTATTTTTCATCAATCCTAAAATTTTGATTTCGAAAATAAGTTTTCTGAATTTATATTATCGTTTCTTTTTTCATGATTTTATGAAATTTGCTTTCAAGCAAATGGTTTTGAGTTTAATGATTAAGGATATAATTATTATATATACTAAGGTCATTTGCTTAGCAACTTTTAAATACCTACCTCATATTCCCTATACTCAAATCTATTATTTGCTGAAGAGTTTTGGAATTGAATGAAGATTTACAAACTCATTTCATTTTTATGAAATCTACATTTGTCAGTTCAAATGCATTATTTAGGTCCTGATATTTCTGTAACATTTTTTGAACGTCTGTGTGGTTCTCTAGAAATATCAAACTATCATCCTTTAACATGGTAAACATTCGTTTCATTTTCCTGTAATCAATTCTATGTCAAATCTATTAACCTTGTGTATATTTCTTCGAAAGACCGAAATGATTCATTTATTTCGAAAGAACTAGACAATCTGTAAATACAACATGTAACTTGGATGCGATGTGTTTCGAAACTTAAAATAGAACAAATATACAAGTAATGGATATTAATTTGGAAAGTATTAGGAAAATCAAATTTCAATTAATTGTTAATGTAATCCTAAAAGATATTAAATCCCTTGGAATATTTAGTTTAAATTATAAATGAGTCATATGAGAAAGCTGGTTTCTGATCCGTTAAAATGTACAGCAAGTTTCACAACCGAAATAGTGCAACATTATTTTGAAACATATTTTATTAAGATTTTTGTATGTTTTGTTTTATTATGAAACAACTTTTTTTTTCTATCCCATTTTCTGTGGTAGCAGTTGCCAATGAATATAACTGAAAACATATTTGCAAAATATTTTCGTGGGTTCTTTTTTGTGCAGTTTTAATGTTCTTAAATACTTCCGTGAATACTCATCAAGGGTTTATTACTAAATTTGACCTTTTTATGTTTCGTTTTTCCTTCATGGTCAACGTTCATCTCAGTTATATTTAGTTTTGTATTTTCGTCCCCTTTCTCTCAGATTTGTAATCTAAAACGTTGATGGATTATTTCAACTGAAGGGAAGCTAAAGTCAGATATGTATATTGATTTCTCGGACTCTAGCAATTTGTGATAATGGTTATAAACGTTTTGAAGCCATGTCCAAAAAAGGCACGGTTTTATAAAAAAACATGTCTAAACTTTTTTTATATCCTAGTTTGAATTTCCACATAACACCATTCGCTTAATTTAAACCATTTGTCGAAGACCCTTCCCTGGGTATTTTAACTGATTTTTTGTTGTAGGAGGGTATATCGTTTTACGGTGCCAAGGGCGTAAAATACACAACTTTTTGTCAGTTTTGACAAATTCACTGGCTCATATAGGGAGAAGCTGTCTATCCAATTTCGTGCTTCCTTCTAAAGAGACCTAATAACATTTTGAATTACTTACGCAGAAAAGTATCCTCGGCCAGAATGAAAACCATATGTTTCGAATGTTTTTTTATTGAGTAAAGGAATTACAAATATGAAACAATCCTGTTTACATGAAATGTTTCATTAACAATTTTTCCCATTTATTAAAAGTTTTTATAACACCATTTTAGATTACTGTCTTTTCAAAGAACATTTCTTTATCTTTTTCTTCATTTATTTCAACATTTCTCTTTCTTCCCCCCAGCAAAGTTTCTACAAGCTCTGTAACAAACAGTGAATGCTCAGCTCCAGCTATTGCC
>WOGJ01182676.1:0-17735 GCA_015342185.1 Leptinotarsa juncta | reverse complement strand
CTTGCAAAGCGCTTTCGACTTTCGTCATCATCAGTGCTCACTTGTCAGGCAACAGGAAGTATCAAAATGAGTACATATCACATTTGTAATATTTGACTTATATAAAACAAAAAAGGCTTATAGCCAAGAAAATACATTTTTGGATTGAGGCCATGTGGTTCAGTCATGAAGAGATTGGCGACTACTGTTCTAGAGTGTCACCTTTAATTTTAGCTATTTGGTTCTGCTGCTTGGCAGTTTTGAGATGACGAACTGAGATTTTATGTTTTTGTCTTCGTAGGATGCCTCATTAGCTATAGCGACTTCAGTGCCTTTTAGTTTACGTATATTTCTGAATAAATTTTGATTTTTCAAATACGAAATAAATTCAAAAACAACAGGAGATCTAGAAGAGTTTCTTTCGATTTGGTATATGTTGTTGATATCTTATTCGATCAGGTTTATGCTGAGCAGATTGTTGAGAGCTTGAATTGTTTCTTGTAGCAGATTTATCTCATTCGCAAGCCAAATATGACGATATTACTTCTTCGCGCACTTTTTTCTCCAAAATTTGGATTTTCTTCTCAAGAGTTTCAATTTTGTTTTCACGTATTCCCAGACAGATCCTGATATCGCTTGAAGACTCACGTTCAACTCTTTTTTTATTTCGTCAGTTTGCACTGTGTTCATAGTTTGAATTAACTTGCGTAATTCTGAAGATGTGAGATCTTTCACAGTTTTATCTTCATTGGTAATTCTCAACGACTGTGGTGGACTAAGCCGGCAATTTATCTACTTCGGCTGCTTTCACAATAAGTTTAAAAGAAAACGTTGTGTTTTTACTTTCATTAGGATATTTTCGCTTGTCGTTGAACAGGGGAAACTGATCTTTAGTATAGATGTTAGTATAGAATGTTAACCAAAACTTGACGAATTCACCATGGGTTGTGTACCGAACCTGCCAAGCTGTTCATTAGACCATTTACTGACGAGTCTGAATCCTTCTGTATTGAACATAAGTATCTGTTCTTTGGAAAGAAAGTGTTCTGAATTACCCTTCAATCCTGTTCTTTCACGACGCTTTTCAAAGTAACAGGTAAACCAATTACTTATATGTTTATATATTGCCGTAAACATTTCATTACTTTCATATTATACAATAATGTCATTAACGAACTAGTTCTGGAAAAAATGGACGTCATATTGTAACAACGTCTCAATTTTCAAAGTGCTATTTTTATTTATCTATTGAAATTAATGCCACAATAGGTGGACGATCAATAAAACTCACATTAATAACTTCAAAAGTGATCAAAATGGATATACACGGTCTGTTAAAAAAATGAGGTGGTTAGGATTTTATTTTCTAAATCATCGCAGTACGCCGTCGTTTCATGGATGTTTTCAATCTTGGGAACAAGAAAAATCCAGGGAGCAAATCTGGTGATTACGGTGGCAAAGGCATGATTATGGTAATGTTTTTTGCCAAAAAATTACGAACAAGCAATGACGAACGAGTAGGCAGTAACTTAGGTACGAATTTTGCTACCACACGCTTCATATCCAAAATTTCCGAAAAAAATATATGGCATGAGCCAACCAATATGTCGACATTCTTAGCAACTTCTCTAATAGTGATTCGATAATTGTCCACGCTACACAGTTGAACCTGTGAACATATATACGAGACGAATGTACCAACATGAACAAATAAAAAAATCGCAAATCGAATGTACGTAGCCCCCAAAATTTGAACTGTCACCTTATCTTCTAAAACAAGCCAGAATTATATTTTTGTGTCGTGACGCGCTACAGGTATATCGTATCCATATGTTTAGTATGTTTAGAATTATATTACTAAAGTGCATGCAGTGTGTCGGACGGCTATCGGTCGATTTCCATCGGCGTCATAACGTCAGAATAATGTGCAGTTGCTATAGAGCTTTCTGGTTTATTGAGGATAAGTTCGGATTGATGAATCCTCTGTTGTGGTTTCGACTGCGAAATGATCCTAAACCGTCCCAAATCGTTCTTGCTAGGTTTGTTCTGGTTCTAACACCCAAAACTGTTTGGAAACTGCACAAGACATGATGCGTACAAGCAATATCTCGGACATTTGGTTAAACCAGAACGCATTTTGAGTAGACCACTGTGCCACCTATCGTATATATGAAGAGATGAAGACAATAAAATACTGTTGATCATGTCCATTTTGTTATGTAGCGTATCCTTGTAATCAATTCAAATGTTATCTAACCTGAATCATCAATTATTTAAATCAAATAAATAAAAAAACATACAAGAAAATAACCCAAACAAATTTCCACATGAATGCGCATGAGCAACGGGAACAGTTCTCAACAGTTCAGCCTCGAGAGCAAGAATGATTCGGGACGGTTCAAGACAGTTTTCATTTTCATTATATCAATTCCCTTAACCTGGCATAGTCATTTGCTCCGAAATGGATGTCATTATCCACCAGGGAAATCTTGGTTCAGTTCACAAGTACCATTTCACATACTTTTAGTTCACCTTCATCGAAAATTATGATTGAGACATCATTCGATTCCTAATTTCATTTACAGTAATTGAGGATTTGAATCAAGTCGCGTTAACAAATAAATTAAACGTTATAAACAATTTAGTTAAACGAAAGAGGGAGGTTCGTTTATTGCGAATATTTCAAAAACTATTAGAGATATTCACACTTGAAAATAAAGAGTATTATTGAGTAAAAAATTACTCAAATTAATCCTCACTTTATATAATATACAGAATAAAACGGGTTGTTTCAGAAGGCTCAAGGAAATATGCTCGCTGGATATATTCCCTTGTTTGAATTTTGAATGTCTACAAATGTTTTTGAGATATTCGAAAATATCGATCACTTCTTTTTTCTTATATCTAAATTATTTATAACTTTTGAACTTTTTGTCACCACCACTTGGTTTAGATCGTAAATTATTCTGTGTGAAATTATGAACCGACTGAAACCTCATTCAAAAGTTTCCATGGAATCAAACTTAAATTATTTGAAATTACTTGTGAGTATGACTATCTGCAACAAAACATTACGATAATCATTTATCTGCACAATATCTAATTTTGTTTTTTTAACTTTAACTTTGGACCGCACTGTATAGATGAGAGCTACTTCATTCGATACCTAAATGTATATATTTACGGACTTCACCGCTTTCACTTTGAAGTTAGGAGAATATTCAATATGTATTTTTAAAAACAATATAAAGTATAATAACAAATGACTGCTGAAGACATAAAATTATGTTTTTGTCATAACACGATGTTTGTAGAATGAATGTTACGGCATCTTTCGTTTATTTTATAATATTATCACATAAATGTGAAATTGTTATTTTTTTCAGGTACTACGAATAAACTTCTCACAGGTTTCTGAAGATCTAATTATGGAATTGCATCATGCAGGAGATTTAGAGAAAATTACAATTCACGTGGATAAATTGATTATTGGTGATGATATCACAAAATTTAAAGAATTCCAACGTTTAAAATACAGGCAGGGCAAGCGAGTGTCTATTATTTTTAAGTTTTGGTGGTGGTTAGATTTCCATGAGCAGAACACAGATGTACTCGATTCAGACATTGGATTTGTGTTATCGCCATCAGAAGAGAAGGCGTTTTTACCAAATTGGCATCGCTCTTAATTTTTTTTTACTTTCTGATTTTCTATCTGGAGTTAGTAATGTTTTATTTTTTACTAGAACCTTTTTTTTAATTGAGAGTGTAAGTGACAACATAAGGTTTAGACAAAACCATGTTTTCTCCACAAAAATTGTTATGTGATTCATTCAATACTGTAATATGTACTGTTAACAGATTTTATTTATTAGATTTAGTCTATTTCAAGTGAATTATTTTATTACATATTTATATGTTACATATTTATATATTAATATTCATATAAAAATATATTTATCGATACTATAAACTCTCCAATATTTAAATACCTAATAAGCCCTTCAGTGTGAAGTGTGGCTTCTCAATTCCCAACGAATATTTTTCTTGGAGAATACAGGAACTGAGATATTCACCATAGATTCTCTCTGGGAATACTGAATGAAATCCTAAAAACGAGGACCGGAAGATGGAAATAATATACAAACACAATAACAAAGGTTATTCGAAATGATATATTTTGAAGAAAAGCAAAAACGAAAAGAAATTCTCCCCAATCATCAAGCAATCTTATTCTTCGTATATTTTCTGAATTTAGGAAATAATTTAGTAGATCAAAATATCACTACTTTTTATCGACTTTTTTTGGTATTTTCATCTTCTACAATCACAGTATTACGATGATGAAAACTTTCCATGGGTTATCTGGATAGGGCGTTATACTTTAAAATATCCATATACGGTATTGACGGTTCAAAATGTATCGATGCACTGAACTATGTAGTGCTGAAATATCGATACCTATGAGACATATTAGAAACAATAGATCAAGATCTTCAGATGATGTGGTACTGCAGGTTTTTCCGGGTTTTCCTGCAGCTGAAAAAGCAAATGCGCCACTGGAATCAATGAACTCGCCCCGGAGCGCCAATTGATTTTTATTGTTGGTTTCATTTTATTTTTATCGTTGATTTAATAAATTTATTATATATTTAAAAAAAAATTGACACTGTAAATGAAAAAAACTATATTTTAATATTTCCAATATTATTTTTAGAAATTTTGAAAATTTTTAAATGAAATTATTTTGGAAGATGATTTTCCGATATTAGGAAAAATAATATTTCATTCTCTCTTCTATTTGATTATAAGCATTATCATTTGTACTTTCTACTACTACTGACAGTAGTAAAAATAATTGTCAAGATATTTTTCTGGAAAAGAATTTTCTATCAGAATAGATTTCAATAACAATAACTTTTTTCGTTTTAGTGAGGAATGAACTAGTTTTTCGATTCTGTTTTTTAGACAGAGAATTATATTCATTTTCATTGATTTTTGATGAAACGAATTATAATTAATATGTCTCCCTGAACTTGTTGGCTTGATATAACAATATGTTATTAACGAATTGTCATTTCTGCGAAAAATATTTTTCATCTAAAAATGGAGTGGTATCATTATTTTCCAGTTCCATAGTAAATTGTGATTTGGTATTATAACTGTTTACCTTTTCAAGTATTTCTTGTGACTTATCCTTCGGGACAACACAAATGATATCAACAAATCATCAACACACCATCAGCACATCATCAACAAATTTTTTGAGAAATGGATTTTTTAAACTAAGTTGGGGAAGTACTTCATCAAAGAGATCATCCATAACATATTGTGCAAGTATGGGTAAAATTTTTGCAACCAGTGGTGTACCTATGATAATTTGCCTTCAAATGAAAAGTAACTTGATTTGAAAATAAATTTAGTTATCTCAAGAAATTTGTTTTGGGTAATTTGCCAATTTTTCTATATCATTCCATCTTTTTCATACTCTTTTTTCAACAAGTTCGATAGATATATTGCTGAAAAGAGGTGGTGATACCACATCAAGACTTATTAAATTATATTCTGTTGGGATGTAATTATAACCCCAAATTACAATTCACTATAGAACTGGAAGATAATAATACCATTCCTTTTTTAGGTACCAAAATAATTCTCAGAGATGACAATTCATTAATAACAGATTGGTATATCAAACCAACAAGTTCACGGAGATATATTAATTATAATTAGTTTCATCAAAATCGAAAATCTAGTTCATCTATCACTAAAACAAAAAAAAATACTGTTATTCAAAAATATTTTGATAGAAAATTCTTTTCCAGAAAAATTACTTAATAAAATTATTCAACTACTGTCAGTAAGACAGAAAGTACACATGATAATGTTCATAGTCAAATAGAAGACAGAATGAAATATTTTTCATTTCTTGTATTGTAAAATTATCTTCCGAAATAATTGAAGTTTTCACAATGAAAAGGATATCAAAATTTCTAGAAGTAATATTAAAGTTATTGGAAATATTAAAACACAAATGAAATATTCTACACCTGATTTGAAAAAATCGAACGTTGTTCACAGGATACCATGTGAATAAACAAAAATTCATTTGCACTAACTCAATATTCTATTGAAACAGGACACAAAATTGAATTCAATCAAGCAAAAGTTTCATATTCAGAAAACATAATATGTCAAAAAGGCTTTTTCATGAAATGGTCCTAATCAACAGAAATCCTAATTATTTGAATAAAAAAACAGACATTGAAAATCTGAATATAATTTACAATTATACACTAGACATAGATGAATCTCGGTAATATTCTCAATTTAAAATAGTCACACGTTGTATGAAATTCATTCAATGAGCATTTAAAAAATAGAAATCTTTTCAAGAATAATGTCATTCTTGACATTAGAGTAAACTTTGAATATGACTAATACCATATATCTCATAATTATGACAATTTCCATCAATATTCAATTTTCAAAAGTAAAACTCAGATTACTTGTAAGTAAGTCCATTTTTTTTATTTCTTTTCGATTGTATTTCATTTGAGCGTCAGGACGAAGTTTCTATTCAGAGACGAAAACTTGACGATACATTATTACATTCTCTATATCTCCAATTTTCCTTAACGTTATGTCTACTCCTTTCGAATATGCCGTACTTCTGACAATCATAGCCAACTGCGTTGTATTAGCATTGGAGGAGCACCTGCCGTTCCATGACAAGACCATGTTAGCACAAAAACTAGTGAGTAATATGTTACTTCTTATATGATTTGTACCATTTGTACTGAACCAAAATTCAATTGATAAACTGAGAGTATTAACAGTCGACTACATATTACAACCATAGTCATATATCATTCACCGGTAGGAAATTATATGTTACCACTAGTTGTCGCTCGCGGCTTCGACCGCGTAGAATTTGGTTTGTTACATTAAGTTTCGTGACAGACCATTTCATACAAATAGTTACAATATTTTTTTTATCAACCCAAAACTTCAGTTTTCCAACTTCGAAACAGATGAAATTCAATACAATTTTCAAAACCCCTATTTTTCCCTTTTAGGGTGGAAATTCCTGATTTTCTTTCTTGATTCTTATTTACGCTATACAAAGACCCTACCTACATATTTCAAGATGCTGAGTCAGTAGCTTCGGATGTACGTTAATATAAGGGTGTCAGTCAATCAATAGGTAGCTACCCACTTATACAATATTGAATAGAATCATCAAAAAAACTTGAAAGGATTAGAATGCAATACATTGATAATCCTACTAATTCTACTCCTACTAATATTATAAATGCGAAAGAGTTTGTGAGAAAGGATGAATGTAATGTATGTATTTAGGTTTTTTACTTTTTCACGCCCAAACAGTTCAATGGATTCAAATGTAGATTGTTATATAGATATATCATGACCTAGAATAACACATATGGTAGGTTCCCACGATAACGCGGCTAAAACTGCGGGAAACAGGTGGTATTGTATAAGTGGGTACCTATTGATTGACCGACACTCTTATATTAACGTACAACTGAAACTACTGAACCTAGAATTTTGAAATATGCAGGTAGGTTCTTTGTATAGAGTGAATGACCTTTAAGAAAGTGTATCAGGAATTTCCACCCCAAAGGAGGAAAATAGGGGTCCACAGATTGTGTTGAATTTCGTCAGTTTCGAAGTTGGAAACCTGAAGTTAAGGGTTGATAAAAATAGTTTTAACTATTTGTTTAGAATGGTCTGTCATGAAACTTATTGCGACAAACAAAATTCTACGTGGGCGAAGCCGCAGGCAACAGCTACTAATTTATTTGTTACCCATGAAGAAATTTCGCAAGACTAAATCAAACCGTCAACGACGTCTGCTCTCACGCGGCTGCCCGCGTTCGGGTCGCATACTTGGCGATGGCGCTTCATTGCTCAGACTGTCCACTACCCCCGCGCATCGTCACCCGTCGTCTTACAGTGGACGTGACGCGTAATGACTTACGGCGTTGCAACAAGTTAATCTTATCGTGATAACTTTTAAACGATTCGTATGAATTATTTAGTGTAAAAGACGATGTTTTTTATACTTAAAACGACAATTGTATCAATTTTTATAAGAATTTTACAGATATTCTGAAATGTGCATTGTAAAAAAGTAGCCAATTCAATTGTATTTATGATATATGCTATCGCGAACTTTTATTTACAAATATTTAAGATATACAATCTCACGGTATATTTTTTTCATGTAACTCCCACAGTATAGGTAGTCCACGCCAAGAAAACTCTCAGGGAGCAATACTTTTCCCGACTTACTTAATACTCATGGTAATATTATGACCAAAGTTACACAAAACTTTTGTAAATTGTACCCTAAACGTTATTCTGATGAATAATTTATTTTATAACTCTTCAGCTAATCATAAAACGTGGCAAGTAAAAATTATCCAATTCGAACCGCAAATTCTACAGTCCATGTGGACTAGTTCGCAGCCAGTTCATTTTTATGTATTGGTTTTTTGGCTTTTGAGAATGCCGCTAACTTTGAGTGTGCACAATATCGTTTACTTCGACTATACCAGCGCTCTTCTTGCACTATGTACGCATCCTGAGAAGATCCAGTCACAAGAGTGTGATATAAAAAATAGAAATCATTTCGTCCTCTCGTGTTAACTCTCTATTCCTGTAAAAATTGGCAATACTCAGATTTTGAATTATTCATATTGGTTTATTCATATTGGTCCGAGTATTTTCAAGTTTTTGATGTTGAATAATTTTTATAGCTATTAATGATGTTTTTTTTAGGAAAAAACCGAAGTTTATTTCTTAGCAATATTTTGTGTTGAAGCTTCACTTAAGATTTTGGCCCTGGGTTTTGTATTACATAGAGGATCATATTTAAGGAATATTTGGAATATCATGGATTTTTTCGTCGTTGTTACTGGGTGAGTAAATTCCTACATATTTATTTTTAGTCATTCATATTTTGCAGGACAATAATAATATTATTACTTCCTTAATTATTTCAATCAAACTAGGAAAGCTCCTGATTCATGAAAAATTGAACATTTCAAATTACAGTTACTCAAAATACGATCAAGATGATTTGCTTCACTGTTAACATAATCTAATCATACGAAGTTACAGCTGCATTGACAAAATTCACAGATATTTTGTTTTCAAGTAAGGTTATAACCCAGGCAATTCATTCAAGAAGATGCCAATTTTAACAATAGAATACAGCAGGATATTACCTATGAGGGTCGGTAGATGAAATATTACAAAGACAGTACTCGCCACGGCTGATGGCAAGCGATCGCGCAGGTTTAGACTCCCATCTAAATTACGTTAGATTACAATAAGCCTCTTGCCGGCCAGTGTCGCACCTATAATTAGTTTTGATTGGGGTAGTTAATGGAACATGACTTCTTTGTCATTCCTTTTTATATTTTATTCAGTATCATAGGTAGTAGTGCAGTTCCTCAAAATGTTGTGTAATGATCCAAAAATAAACTTCAATCAGTCATTTTCATTTTCACTGCTGCTTGGACTTGTGCTGCTATCGTCATTTAAATTTATAATCACTGGATTTAGCACTGTTTGAACATTTGTGAATGTTTCCTTTTCCCAATATTTCCGCTCTATATCTACTACAATCAGTAACGGTTTTGCCATTCCTAGAAAGTGATTTAATGAAACTCGTGCTCCGCCACTTTCCTCACATCTTCCAACTTGAAAGTTACGTTCTCTTAGGATACGTTGTTTTTGACAGTAGCCCGAATAAGTTCAATGGGATTTAAATCCGGATGATAGGGTGCAAGTCGCAAAACGTGTTCAAGCAGAACCTCATCAAATTTGTATCTAATATGACGATTTATATTTACCTTGATCAACTCGTATAATTCGGATTTGAGTATGTTAGGGGTGAACATAATACTTTTTTCGAGCAGCCACTTTCATTATCGTTATCAGGACTACCGGATTCCCAAGTAAATTTGGGATTAACTTTTCTTGTAACCATTTACCATAATTTTTAGAATTCATTTCTGAATGATAATCCCCTGTTGTTGTTCTTGATTTAAATATAAGCCTACAATTAGGTATAAAGCCCATGCCACATTTTTAAATAACCCTTTGATTGATTCAATTGTCTAGTTCTTGGGAGAAATATGTGCACTATGAGGGTATATTTCATCAAGAAAAACAATTCGTCGCTGTTGGCTAATGTTTATTTTCTCATTTGAAATTTTTTTATTACTTTTAGTACTTCTCTATTTGAAACCAATTTTCTTTAAAATCCTATGAAAAGATGTTTCGGGAGCCACAACTCCCAAAACGTCATTAATTTTGTGTTGGAACTTTTTTAATGTAATACGACACCCTTCCGTCTCATGAAGTCGAAAATAATCCAACTAATATTGGAATACTCTTACTCGTGAAAATCAGTTACTGGTGCTCTTCTACGCCGCTTCTCTCTTAGGGTGGAAAATTTTAGTTCTCCGTTATTTGCAGAAATCAATTGCTCACCTTCTTCAACCACTCTCTCAATGGTTCTTATTTAAATACTTAATACAAAATAAAGATTTTTGTTGAAATAGTTATTTTTTTATTTGAAAGGGTTATATTTTTAGAAGTGACTAATTTTTGGAAAAGAAAGTACTAGAAAGCCAAAAACTTTATTTCCCAAAAATTATTTTTTAATTTCATTTAATGTTACCTATAGTGAGATATGGTTTATTTTTCACATTTGATAACGTATCCGACTCATATTTAACACTTTGAAAATAATTGAACAATTTAAAAATTATTTTATGTACCTCTTGATGACTGGTGTTTTGTTAGGCGATGACATTTTTTCAGAAACAACACAAATTTTCAGATAATAGCAAACGCCAAAAGCATTGGAAGACAGGTAATGATACGTCTCTGTACAAAGTGTTTGTATGTTTTGCAAGGGTTGTAGTGGGGGTTCAATTGAAAATGAGTTTGTGCGCATGGGGGCGGGTTCGTTTAGTACTTGCTCTGACGTGTTGAAAAATTTCCTATTTTATGAACTTTGAAAACATGTTCAGATATAACGGAAAATACTGTTGTTTCGGTTCATTTTTGAATGACCTCACAGAACTTATATGTCTTGCCAAGACAATCATTTGGTTGGATTTTAAATTCGATCTCATCTTTGTCAGATATGATAAATTCAAAATGGGGGAAATTTGAAATATTTCGTCAAAATTACAAGAAAATTTTTGTGCAAGAAATTATTTATTTTGAAATATTGCGAATGCTCGCAAATAACTATCATAATGAATCGTTGACATTGACGGCCTGGACTCAACCTAGGGGGATTCATATAAGTTAATTTTTCCCGTCAAAATGTCTCGACTTTAAAAACACAACATTGACTTATCAATTTTTTACCGCCAAATTGGCGCCCAAAAAGTATGTTGTTTTGAGTGCGTGTTTTTTGCTTATAACTTTCGGAATATTGACTTGCCCCCAGCATATTTACATAGCTAGCAAAAACAGAGAACTAAGTTGTTAATGTTTTTTTCCACTCCTTCATCTATTAACATTGAGGACCGAACTAGTGATATACTAGATCTTCATGATGCCATAATTTTTTTGGAAAACAAGATTTCAAACGGTGAATATGAGCGTTGAGGCGGTTGAGGTACAGGAATGGGTATGGCGGCTGTGGGATAATGGTTATTCAAACAAATTAATGATTGTGGGAATAACAATTGTGATTATAAAAATTATTTCAAACAGAAGTACATTCCATTTCTTCCCTATACCCGAAAATGTTTTCCATGTTCCAATAATGTTCCCAGTGGGGTAAATCCTACAGTCATCTGTTTTAATAGAATAAATATGGACATTATGAAGGATACTGTTGTCAAACAATCATTCTGAAGAATATAAGTAGGAGAAGAGTGAACCAAATAGTACCCTACTTCCATTTTCACCTAGAATTTTATATAATTTTCCAAGAAATCAAAATCCACAGTCATTGGCCGTTTCATTACTCTTATTGGCCACAAGACTTACAGACTTTTAGCATACACAAATGAAATGAAACTTCAGGTTTTCAAATCCTACCGCGACTTCACTTTATTCAACTGATATATTATAATAATGATTTCAAGAAATATTTGGTTTGACTGAGCAGGTTTTACAATAATAAATTTGTGAAAAGAATGTATCACTTGATGGTTCTTCCACATCCATAGCATTTGAATTCTTTTGATATTAGGCTGATCTTGTTCGTACAGATGAAGTAGATTTTGCCAAGAGCATTCTGATTATTGGGAAAAGGTAATTTTTCCTGATTGTTTTCTGTAGATATATTGATCTCATCGTCACCGAATAATTTCCTCATGTGTTTTTCTGGTGCAATAGTGACACATGATAAAATATTTACTCGGTTGTTGCTTGAGGAAGGTTGGGGAGTAGCACTTTTCTGCTCCAATAAATCATCTGAAAAAATTTTAGTTTGGATTTCTGCCAGTTGCAAACCACTTTTCATTTTCTTTTTGTCATCATGATCACCTTTCGCTGTATTTGGCTAATTTGATATTTTCCTCTTGGTTGCCTTCTTTTTCTATAACTTTTTTTCGTTTTCAGCTTCTTTCAAACATCTTTATATCTTTCTATTTTTCTTTTCTTTTTCTTCCTTTTTCTTAGCTTCCAGTTTTTCTGTTTGAATGTTTTTCCATTGAGTGCTCGTTAGAACATATTGTAATCTCTTTCTATTTTTCTTACCCTTTCTTACCGGCGATTTAGACCATATCACATGATCGTGAATACTGGAATTCACTGCATTGATTCCTCCTTCGTCATGATTCTCTTGTAATGTTCTTGCAATGACGAAATCATCCGATTCTTCATTTTTATGTAGCCCATCTAGTTTCATGGTATTTTTCATTGACTTCTTGTCAAATTTACAATTTATTTCATTTGTGGCACTAACTGTTTCTTCTGATATTTTTATCATTTCTTCATTTATACCATCTTCAAACTCATTTCTTTCATCAAGATTCATGCCAGTATGATTTTTTTCCTCTAACGAGTCTATGACCTCATATGTCACGGTTGGTACATGATCCTCGGTATTCACAGATGGTGAAATATCATCTGCAAAAATTATTTCGAGATTTGTTATATCTAAATCTTCACTGATCATTATCTCTGCAGGTATTTCACTTGTGATATATGAAGCATCATCAGTCTCAGCATCTGCAACCAAGGTTTCATTTTTTTTGAATTCTTTGTACAGTTTGTACAATAGAATTAACTCATCATTATTATTATTGAATCTGTCGATTTGTTCAAAAATTTTAATAATTTCATCTCCTAATATATTTTTGAAATGGTTATATGAAATGAAAGCATCTTTGGTTCCTTGTGGTTCCTTTTTATCGTGGATTATTACAATTTAATTTTTGTTCAAACCAAGGCATTTTTCGTAATCAATAGCAGAGATATTCCATGGGAATAAACCACTGGCTCGAAACCCATCTGTTATTGAATCCACCTTGGCACACTGATCAATTATGATTTTCAATACTGAAGCAAATTTTTCCTTGGTTAGTATTTTTGAGATTTTTCCTTCTGAACTCCAATACAGCTTTTTTCCATCCCATTTTGAGTGGCTTGAAAGCTGGCACATCAGCAGGTTGCATAATTCAAATAGCATTTGGATAGAGTGCTATTAAAATAATCTCTAGTTTCGTGCATAGCCGATTCAACTCCAAAGTTTGATGAGTACAATGTCCATCCATAAAAAGAATGACCGGAAATTTAGTTCCACTAATTTTCAAACACGTATATAATACATTGCCGATATGTTCGTAAAACAATTCCACCTTCATCCAACCATTGTCACTGTGACCAACTCCCCAAGAACTTGGTACCGAATTTATGATGGAAGCTGACTAGAAGCAGAGAGAGTGAACATGGCGGTTATGTTCGTTTTTGCTTGGGCAGAGTCTACCTCATAAACGTTTCTTGCACCTCTAGGAGCAATAACCTTGGTATTTTTAGGACAAAGGAAAAAACATGTCTCGTCCCCATTGAACACTCTGGTTGGATCTCTCAATATATCAAAATAACCCTTTCCCTTGAGATATTCCTCCACCAAAGTAAACCAATGTCGTATGTCTGACTCTGAAATAACAGAACTAGCTGCTGTTACAGCCTCTGGGGTGCGGTGAGTTAGAGCTGGATGTCGTTTGAGAAAAGCCCTGTACCATCCGTCGCCAGGTAAATTATCACAAAATGGATTATCCCGAGGATTTGCATCCAAGAATTCTTTCACAGATACTTAAAATTCAAATTTTCTGACTGGGAAACCTTTCTTGTAACTATTTAGGGTCCAGTTTTCTAAAATAGTTTCCTCTTCATGTGTGAGAATGGGATTTGGTCCCAAGTTAGTTTTACTGTGGAACTTTTCACTTTTTCTGAATTGCAGCGTTTAACAAGGCACACCAAATAATTTAGAGGCTTGTCTTTGAGGAATACCTTTTTTTATGGCTGCTGAAGCTGAGGTGATAGTTTCTTCTGTGTACTTTTTCTCATATTTTCCCCCTTCTTGTACTTTCGGCATCTAGAAAGGAACAAGCAAAAATATTTCAATTCATTTCGAATGGCCATACAGTTATTGGCATATGGTCGATTATAGTGATTGGCATATGGCCAACCACTATATACGATGGTATTTTCAACATTATCGATAGGTCATTGTCAATTAGGTTCTCGAATTGATTTGAATGAACTAAGAAATGAAAAATAGTGTGAAAATTTAAACCATGCAGTTATTGGCCATATGGCCAATAACTGTAATAGACATCAAATTCGAAGCCCGTGATTGACATATGGTATAACATGAATTTTGACCATAAACACAATTTTCCCGCCATTGAATAATTTGCCTTTAATGTTCTTTGAACTCAAAATTATAAAAAAATATGAAAATGTACTTACATTGGGAATTATTGGACCTCGTACAACACTAGATATGAATAGTTCTTGATATATCTGACCACAGATTGAGGAACAGAGAACACGAACTTATTCACGACTTAGTTATTTGAGGTTATGCGATATGACTTGGAAAACAGGGAAACACATTCTGAAAGTTGTCGATGCCAACTGATAAAATCAAATTCCACTTCTTTCTCACCAGATTATTATAAATTATGAAAACCTGAGGCTATGCCAATCACTACCCAGTGGCCGATGACCGTCTGCCTTACGCTAGGTTGAATTCAGCTCAATTTATGCGCCAGAGTCATGAAAAATTGGACATCAAAATGGATCACACTTGGTTACCCCTATTGAAGAGAGATATATGGACAGTGACGAAATTTCAACAGACTAGTATCTAAGAACATCGAATAGTGTGAAAGTATATCAATAACATTGACATATGTGATGAAATGTGGAGAAACACTTCACTGTGAGATATTCACGAAACAATTTTACAAAAACTCAACACGTGTTTCGCTATATACGCCTGAAGAAGCTTTTGTATAGCGAAACACGTATTGCTTTTCGGTAACTGTTTAGTGAAAATCTTAATATAAAGTGTTTCTTGAAAACATCGACATATTCAATATCAAAAACCTTTTCTAAAATCTGACAAAGAAGTTTGAAAACAAAACGGAGCAAACAAAAGAAACTGCAAGCTCTTGTTGATTTTTTCAGTTCTGCGGACGAAGGCGGACGAAACTTCAACGTTAACTGTATTAATTTTTTTTAGAAAGTTGAACGCAAAAATAGATTTCAAAACTACCTGCTCACTTCAATAATGTTAGGTAACCTAAAAAAATATGTTATAAAATAGAAATTCGGGGATATATAGGTCAGTCTGAGCAAGCTATTGAAACTCGTTTCAAAGACTATGCAGCGCGTATCCGACTTGGGAGATCAGAAAAGTCTAGTGTCGCCCAACACGCCCTTGAGAACTGCTACAGAACGAATGAACACTATCTAAAATTGTACATATCAGTATATAGGACTAGACTTTCGCATGCTTCCAAAAGTGTGCAAATAGTAAACTGTGGCAATGGGACTTCAACTAGAAATATCTCCAATTTGGTTGGTGAAACGCGCGTTGCTGAGAGTGTTGCAGTTCTGTTTGGGACCAGTGCTTTGGAATCATTCTAAGCATCTTTACCTTTAAACTAATCGTCGATTAAAGTTAAATAAGTTGTTTCATCGCGGAATGCAAATCAATTACATTTATTTCTTCATGCGAAAAAAGATGCATTTTGAACGAAAAAAAGAAAAGGATACCAGATTAGTTCTAACCGAATGTATAAGTTCATTTGAGTTTTTTCTCAATACTGATCGAAAAATAACCTAGTATATTTGTATTTTATTGAGAAACATAGTGTATAAACATGACAAATCAGGGATTGGAAAAGTACTTTATGAAGGATTAGAAATATTTCCGTCAGAAATTCAATTTGAGATATTTTGAAATAAGTGAAGCATGAAATTGGAAACAATGAATAGTTGAAATACTAAGAAACTATGAAATACGTGCATGGAAAGCCCTTGGAATCCTGAAGGTATTGCAACATATACTTTCATTCCATATAAAATATCTATATAATAATACTGAAAAATGAAACATTGATGTAACACCACTATACATTTGCTTTGCATCGTCACCGACATGACACAAATCACATGCAATATTACTTCGCGTCCTATCAAGATGAGAACATACTCTGATTTGCAAACCGACATTCACATAAGCGCTCTTTTGTTTCAAAAGAAACGTATAATTTTGAACGGATCTAATGATCTCGCTTTTATTCAAAAAGCGGTTTAACTGAACGACAGCTTAGTGAGGTCAAATTTCGCAATGTTTGGGTATGGAATATGAACAACTAGTTGTTGCCCGCGGCTTTGGCCGCGTTGAATTCGGTTTGTCACATTAAGTCGTAGCAGACCATTTCAAACAAATAGTAACAATATTTTTTATCGACCCAAAATTTCAGGATTACAAATTCCAAACTGACTATATGCAGTACAATCTTTGAACTCCTAGTTTTCTCCCTTTGGGTGGAAATTCCTGATTCCCTTTCTTAATTTTTAATTACACCATACAAAGAACCTGCCTGCATATTTAGAGATTCTAGTATCAGAAGCATCGGCGTTAATATAAGAGTGGGCATCAGCTAGTAATTTATATGTTTACTTTAAAAATACAGTAACTAGAAAAATATGCCAATCGCACTAAGTAATGAATAGCTTCGAGAATTATATTAGGTTACCTATGAAGAAATTCACAAATCTAACACAACCGTCAAAGGCGTCTGCCGTAACGTATCTGGCTATGGCGCTTCATCGCCATTTTGATATTTGTTCTTAAGCATATCACTCCACCGTAAATCAATAATTTCCATTTGGACTTCCGGAGCCAGGGTTTCAATGTCAGAATCAAAAAGATTTTGAAAAAGCTTAATTTCATTTGCAATGACATCAAAATCTGAAAAATGAGTATCAAAATTTATCTTCAAAGCACTCAAAGTTTCGATTGCAAAATTAACGGGAAATTCACTCTCTAGTGTGGCTGAATATTTCACATGTTTCAAAATGTTCGAAACATTTTTTACGTAATTGCGATTGAAATAGTATTATTTTCTGTCTGAAGGATTTGATATTGGTGTATAAATCAGGGAGAAGCTGATTTTCTCCTTGCAATCTCAAATTCAGTTCGTTCATATGATTTGTCAAATCGACAT